>PVLC010021003.1:0-28531 GCA_004027655.1 Graphiurus murinus
CTCTCTCTCTCTCTCTCTCTCTCTCTCTCTCTCTCTCTCTCTCTCTCTCTCACTGAGGATGGAACCCAGGGGCATTCTACCAGTGAGCTACACCCCCAGTCCTATCCTATATTTTATTTGGAAACAAAGTCTCACCAAGTTGCTGAGAGTTGGGTAACAGGCGTGCATCCTCCCCACCCCGCCCCCAGCAGCATCTCTGGCAAGACCCAGGCTGGAGCTGACTGTCGGCGACCCGTAATGGCCTCAACCCGAGTTCGTGAGACGCTGAGGAAGGAGTTGTCCACAGGGAGGACCACAGCCCAAGACCGTACACCCTTTTTCATTTGTCAGCTAAAAAAACCAGTTCATTTTTGAAAAACAAAACCAAAAAGCCCAATGTGTGAGTGACACATCCAGCCTTTTTTTTTTTTTTAAAGAGGGTCTTGTTAAATTGCTGAGGCTGGCCTTTAACTTGTGATCCTCCTGTCTCAGCCTCTCAAGTACTGGGATCACAGATATTCATCACCATGCTCTGCTGCTTGCTTTCTCTTTCTTTCTATCTTTACTTATTTATTTTCTTTCTTTCTCTTTCTTTCTTTCTTTCTTTCTTTCTTTCTTTCTTTCTTGTGCTACTGGGGATTGAGCCCAGGGTCAGCTACACCCCATAGCCCTTTTTATGTTTTGTGTGTTTGAAACAGAGTCTCACTACGTTGCTGAGGCTGTCCTCAAACCTGCGATCCTCCTGGCTCAGCCTCCCATGTACTGGGATCACAGGCATGCGCCACCACACCCAGCTGCTTAAGTTATTTTATAGATGACATTTATACTTATATTTTGTCGCTGCCCACAGAATTGGGGTGTCTCCCATTATCCTGGGGCGATTTTATTTATTTATTTATTTATTTATTTATTTATTTATTTATTTATTTATTTATTTATTTTGCGGTACTGGGGATTGAACTCAGGGGCATTCTACCTCCGAGCTATACCCCCAGCCCTATTTTTTATCCTTTATTTTGAAACCGGGTCTCGCTAAGTTGTGGAGTGCCTCACTAGGTAGCTGAGGATGGCCTCGAACCCGGATCCTCCGGTCTCAGCCTCCCAAATGCTGGGATTACAAGTGTGCACCACCACGCCCAGCCTGGGGCGATTTTATGGTGGAAAGAAACGTCCGGGCTTTGCTTAGTCGAAGGTCTGTGCATTTCTTCTTCAATTCAGACCAGGGCTGAGAGCAGGCGGCCACCGTGGCCCCTCCCTTCATTCTCCCCCTGCGGGAGAGGCGGGGGCTGGAGAATGGCCCACCTGAGAGAAGCCACTGCCGCAGGTTCACTGCTGCAGATTAGCTTTCTCCTGCAGTGACCCTCCTGGGCACTGGGATGCAGGTCACCGATACAGTCCACCTTCGGCAGTGCACAGCCTTCCTGCCTGGTACTGGAGGAGCCCGGCACCGGCAGGGGCCATCTGGAGCTGCTCCAGGGAGGTCAGGGACACCAGATAACCAGCGAGGCTGTTGGCTCAGGCGCGTTTAAGGTCATCACCTCGCGTTTTGAGGTTTTGACGTTCCCTGCTCTCCTCCCCCTCGGAGAGGAGCGACCAGAGGGAAGTGGTTTTCTTACCCTCTTTAGGAAGTGTGCTGGACTCTGGACTCTCAAATCCCATTTAAAGGCAGGACCATGGAGATTACAATGTTGCCCAACATTTATTGGGTGTTGCTTTCTGCCAGATGATAATAATCAGAGTAACCATTTATTGGGCGCTACATTGTTTCCCTGCCAGCCGTGGTTGAGAGCTCGTGTGTCAATCTTGTTTCTCATTGCCTCCCGCCTGGGTGGAAGGGCGAGAGTCACCTCCATTTTGCAAACCAGGAATGACAGAGAGAGAAAGAGATTGATTGATTCAGGGGTCTGCCCAGCAGCTCGCAGGTGGGGACAGTAGGAGGTGCAGAGGGGCTCGTCACCGGCAGACACACGGCCAGGGCAAGCGTGAGTGTGCGTGTGTGTTCACCGAGCATGTACAAGCATTCAGAGTAGATTGGACCTACTCTTGGCCTCGGGTAAACTGAGGTACGGCTGGCTGGGGTCCGGCTTGGTTGCCCCGTTTGACAGCGCCATCCTGGGTTCTGTGTGGGCCGTGCGGGCACAGTCAGCCATGCTTGCAGGGCTCGCTGGCTTCTGGAAAAGGTGAAAGGAGGCCGTGCAGGCACCTTCCCCGGCCCCGTGGGAGCACCGTCCCCCAGTGGGGAGCACCGGCCCCCTTCCACCTGCACGTCCTCCCTGGCTGTCTCGGGAGGGAGGGATCCAAGCAGAGTTCCAGGCTGGGGATTCCCAGCGTGTGTTTACTACTCTTTATCCTGACTCCATGAGAAAGCACACACCCTCTCACACTCGCAGTGTCTGCTGCTGCGTCTGGTCCTGCTCCGGGTTCTCATCCTGGAAAAAAAAAAAAAAAGTTTCCCTCTTCCTAAGAGGCTGGTGTTAGGACCCAGGAAGGACACGGCAGGGACAGGATATAAATAGAGAAAGAGGAGCAGAATCAAGTTGGAGGAGGCTGATCTCACCCCTCCAGCCCCACCCAGCTCCAGCGGACTCTGGACCGGCCCAAGAGGTGTGAAGCCAGCCGGGCCAGGAGGAGGCAGCCGCGGCGCCCCGGCCGACTCCTGGAAGATCTCGCCAAAAGCCTCCTCGCCTTCCCGCTTTGGACGGGGCAGATGCAGCCCCAGGAAGGCCAGCGAGCCACGGCCTGAAGCCGGCCGCGCGGCCTGGGGCTCCTCCTCGCTGTCTGGCCGCTTTTGTGAGCCTTGGGTTCTGGAACAGGAGCCTTCTGCATTCCACAGCTGCTGTCGATCACCGAGAAGCTCAGCACGCCGCCCACCGCACGCCCGTCTGAAAACACTCAGGGAACAGATTTTTTTCTGGCCCCGGGGAGGAACCTGTGAAAATGTCCCTCCCCCAAGGACCTGGGAAGTAAGGAGGACACAGCCCCTTCCCCGGCCCCCCAGGCCCTCGGGTCGCCCTTGGACGGACGGACAGACAGACGGCTGGCTGGCCGGCTCCAGCCGCTGGCTAGGCATGGGGATGCGGCCACCGCTGGGCTGCTGGCACTCCTGGCTCCTGCTGCTGCAGTGCGGTCTCCAGGTAATGTCCCCAGGGCCCAGGATGGCTGGTCTTGGCTGGGGGAGTGCCCCGAGGGTCTCACAGTTTCGTCTCCTCTGTGCAGGTGTGCGGAGTCCACCCCAGGCCGCAGGTACATCCAGGTAAGAGACCTTCCTCCGCAAATCTACTTGAGCGAAGCCAAGCCTTTAGGACTAGTAAACCCCCTCCATCCAGCCCCCAACCCCACTGTTCCTGGGACCAATTAACCTCTCTCTCTTCCTGCCCAGCGTGGCGAGCTCGAAACTGTTTAACTCTGAGGCCGGCCATGGGCAAGCGCCCTCCTTGGGTCCCTCTGCCCCCCCCCCCCCCCCGGTTATATTCTCTCACCTGGCGGCTGCCCCAGCCCTCCCCGGCCGCCACCGACCTCCATGTCTCTGGGCTGTGGATGGGGATGTGGGTCTCTGTCCCAGCTGCATCTTGCTCTGGGTCATCTGCAACGCTGTGAGCTGTGATTAAGGGGCTGAACTCTCTCCCTCTCTCTCTCTCTTTCCTCACATCTTGTGTGATCGGAGCAAATCTACTTGAGCGAACTCAAACCTTTAGGACTGGCAAACCTCTCTCTGCATCCCTTAACACCACTGTTCCTGGGACCAGTAAACCTCTCTCCAGCCCCTAACCCCACTGTTCTGGGAGGAGCAAACCCCTCTCTGCAGCCCTTGACCCCCCGTTCTCGGGACCAGTGGACCTGTCTGCAGCCCCTAACCCACCATTAGCCCTGCTCAGTGTCAGCCTTGTGCACGGAGGAGCCCAGATGCGGGCACAGGGCACCCCCACGCCACAGAGCCGCTTGTCTTTGGCCACTGGGGTTTGTCGCCTAGAATAGGTACGCTGAGGTTTGCTGAGGATGGAGGAGAGGCCCAGACCCAGCGTGAACCAGTGTGTCGACGCAGTGGGCGGGAGCCCGGCCCGGCGAGGAGGGCGCTGGGCCCTGCGGCTGGAGGCCAGGGTGGTGAGGGCGCTTTCGAACGTCCAACCCTTTGCCGGGAAGCCCTGGCCGGCCAGTGAGCGAGGCCTGTGACTCAGACCTGTCCCTGTCATGGGCAGCCCTGCCTCCTCCCAGGGGCCCAGGTCCATGCTGGGTCTCTGAGGGTCTCTCTCAGGAAGCCTTAGACATGGGGCGGGGCGACCCAGCTTTCCTCTCTTGGCTGTGACAACTCACCACCTCCAATCAGCCACTTTGGGTCTCATTCATATTTTCAGAGCACTTTTAAAATTCTCGGTAGAAGCCAGGCATGGTGGCGCACGCCTGTAATCCCAGGACTCGAGAGGCTGAGACAGGAGGATCGCAGGTTCGAGGCCAGCCTCAGCAACTTAGTGAGGCCCTGTTTCAAAATAAAAGAATAAAAAGAGGACTGGAGTTTAGCTCAGTGGCAGAAAGCCCCTAGGTTTCCACCCCCAGTTCCACAAAACAAAATGAAAACAAACAAAAAAACCCCCCCAAAACCCAGCCTTAGCAATGTAGTGAGACTCTCAGCAACCCAGGGAGACCTTGTTTCAAAATGAAAAATAAAAAAAAAGAACTGGGGGTGTAGCTCAGAGGTAGAATGCCCCTGGGTTTAATCCCCAGTAAAACACACACACACACACACACACACACACACACACACACACACACACACACACCCTTTTGCAGTGTAGTGAGACTCTCAGCAGCCTAGAGAGAGACGTTTCAAAATGAAAAAGTGAGCTGGGTGTGGTGGCACACGCTTGTCATCCTAGTACTTGGGAGGCTGAGTCAGGAGGATTGCAGGTTCACGGCCAGCCTCAGAGATTTAGTGAGACCCTCAGCCGCTTAGTGAGGCACTGTTTCAAAATAAATAAATAAGTAAGTAAATAAATAAATAAATAAAATCGGCTGTAGGTGTGGCTCTGAGGTAGAATGCCCCTGGGTTCAATTCCCAGGACCGTAAAACAAACGAAAACAAATTCCCTCTTGGTTGTCCTGATAAGTGTGGGACCAGGCTGTAGGGGAGTCAGCTGTCTAAGGGTTTAATCCAGGTCACAATTCACAGGGTAGGAAAAAAAACAAACCAAGACACCTTTCCCGGTCAGCCAGCCACCTTAGAGAGAGAAGTCATAACAGTGCCGATGATTCAGGAAGAATTGGCTGGAAAGAAACGGTCACGGGGCCGTGGGGAGCAGAGGCAAGGGCTCGCGGCGGCTGGAGTCTGGGGGCCTCCTTCGACCCGAGCCCCTGACGGCTCTCCTTCCTCCTCCTCGCCTCCCTCCCCACCCTGAGCTTCCTTTTACCTTTGATTTCTTTCCTGCCTGTTGGGTGTCGAGGGCGCTGAGGTGTCTCGAGTGCAGCTGGGCCACACGGTCTCCTCTCCTCCCTCTCCTGCCGTCTCTCTCCCTGCCTCCTGCCTCCTCGCCCTCTCCTTCTCCCTCTCCCATGTCCCCGCTCCCTCCCTTCCTCCCTCTCTCCTCCTACACCTTGGACTTGGGCCCCCGCCCCACTCAAAGCGCCCTCAGTGGTCTGCCTGTGTGCGTGTGCCGGCCGGATCTGCAGGGCGCCCCGTGTTCCTGCCCCACCTCCGAGGCCTCCTAGGAGCCCCGGGCAGCCGGTGCCCTGGCCTTGCACAGATGTTACACAGATGTTGCAAGCACGCCGGGGCCCATTGAGGAAGGAAGGACTACACTCAGCCCGGTGTCCACCAGGAAGGGGGAGTTCCTTCCCGAGGGGCGTGTCCTTCTGAGATGGGGGTTTCCTCAGGTCACAGTGCTGAGCCAGGGAGCGGGGCGTCAGGCAGGAGGGAGTTGGGCCAGGGGCATTGCTGAGAAGGGAGAGCCGAGCCGGCAGTAGGCGGGGAGGGAGGCAAGCAGGACAGATGTCAGGGAGTGGGGCCCTCCCGTTGCGAGGCTGGGACCCTGGTGGTCACCACAACCAAACCGAACCTCCTCTTTGTGGAAAGGGTCCTGTCAGGATGGCGAGGATTTCCTGTGTGCTGATCCCGCACCGGGCACCAGGCCTTCTGCAGAGTAGCTGGTCAATGAATATTACCGACTCATCTTTGTGCTCTCCCTCCAGGGACTGGCAAACTATTAACCAAGCCAGCCAACCCGAGTAATTCAGCTCCCAGGGGACGTTTGTGTCTGTCTACACCAGCCTAGATGCCCAGATGTCCTTATCTCTACCACAAAGATAGGTCTTCAGTTTTGCAAACAGTCTCCACATAACACGAGATCTTTTTCTTTTCTTTTCTTTCTTTCTTTCTCCCTTGCTTACTTGCATTTTTTTTTGTAGTACTAGGGATTGAACCCAGGGACATTCTACTTCCAAGTTATACTCCCAGCCCTATTTTTTTTTTTATTTTGAAACAGTGTCTCACTAGGTTACTGAAAGCCTCACTAAGTAGCTGAGGCTGGTCACGAACCTGCGATCCTCCTGTCTCAGCCTCCCAAGCACTAGAACAACAAGTGGGCACCACCACGCCCGGCTGAGATCTTTTTGAGTCTCCACATTATCTACGTTCATCTGTGCCCAAAGATTGTCATTGTAGAGGGGTCATAGAAGCTGGATTTGGAAGAACTACTAGAGACTATGGAGCCCGCCTCCTCCTTTTATAGGGAACTCAGGAATGGAAAGGACGGACCCAGAGAGGGGTAGCAGGAGTCTCACTACTTGCTGAGGCTGTACTCTAACTTCGATCCTCCTGTCTCAGCCTCCCGAGTACTGAGATGACAGCTGTGTGTCACCACGCCCGGCTCCGCACATTTTTGAAGGCCAGGAATACGCCCAGGTCCTTGCATGAGCCTCAGTGCTGCCTGGCCTGCTGCCTTAGCTAAGCAGACATTTCTTCTTCATGAGTTTGGTGGACACCGAGGAGACCATTCGGCCGTTAGATGACCTCTTGTCACCTTTACTAGGGGAGAAGAGTCACACTCTGCCCTTTCCGCCACAGATGAGACTTCTCGTCCTTAGGAAACTTGTGGGATGATGAGTTGTCTTGCCCCTTGGGGTGTGAAAGGGAACTAATGGGCTGAGCGGAGTCCATTTCATTAGCAGCACATGATTTTAATTAAACGTCGCCAACAGTAAGATTTGGGGAGAGTTCAAATTTAAAACATCTGGGTAGCCGGGCGTGGTGGCGCACGCTTGTAATCGCAGCACTCGGGAGGCTGAGACAGGAGGATCGCAGGTTCACGACCAGCCTCAGCAACTTCGTGAGGCCCTGTTTCCAAATTGAAAAATAAAAAAAAGAGGTAGGGGTGTAGCTCAGAGGTAGAATGTCCCTGGATTCAATCCCTAACAGAAAGAAAGAAGAAAGGAAGGAAGGAAGGAAAGAGAGAAAGAAAGAAAGAGAGAAAGGAAAAGAAAAAAAGATATGTGTATGAATATCGCATCTAACCCTAGCTAGCCAAGTGATTTCAGTGTGAATTTCATTCTCTGTCTTTACAAATAGGCAAAGAATACAATTATAAGTTATTATCAGAAGGAAATGAGAAGGTTTGTAAAGTGCCTGGAACAACGTCTAGCATGATATTGAGACCCATTTCTCTGTGTGTGTGTGTGTATGTGTGTGTGTGTGTGTAAGATGCTGGGGATTGAACCCAAGGGCATTCTACCTCTGAGCTACACTCCAAGCCATATTTTATTATTATTATTTTTTTAAATTTTAAAACAAGTTCTTACTAAGTTGCTGAGGCTGGCTTTGAACCTGCGATCTTCCGGTCTCAGCCTCCCAAGTACTGGGATAACGGTACGCCCACCATGCCGGGCCTGTTTCCTCCTCTTTTAAGGTTATTTTTAACCTCGTTTCTTTCTGTTGTCCAATCGCGTCAGACATTACCCCTGAAGCCATGGTCACAGTAGCGGGGACCGTGAATGCATTTGCCTTTTTCCCGACACTAATGGGCACTTTCCAGCATTCCTCTGTCGAGCACGGGGCTATCCTTTTTGTGAGTTAAGAGGTATCTATTCCGATTTATCTTGTCTTGTCCAGTTAAGGAGCTGTTTATCGATTCCTGACTTACTGGTTTTAAACCAAGCACGTGTTGCTGAATTTGCCCGAGCGCCATTCCAGCCCGGTCATCTGTTCCCCGCTCTCCCCGGATCCACAGGCAGGACTTGGTCTTGGCTTCCTTCTTCCCTACCAATACTTCCCATCCTTTTTCCACAGGGTTTGAAGTCCTGGCTTCCGCTTCCCACTACTGGCCTTTGGAAACCGTGGATGGGATCCATGAATTTCAGGACACCACTGGAGGTAGACATGGGTGGTGACAAGAATACCCATAGGCCGGGGCACGGGGGAGACTCCCCGGAGGCTGGGGTGTCGGGAGAGATGGAGGCTGACGGCCTCTGCCCTGGAGTCAGGACGACAGAGAGCAACAAACGCTTAAGCAGCTTTCCCTGATGATGACGTCAGAGCATTTCACTAGGACTTCTGTGTACTTAGGATGAAAAGACAGAATTTGCGATGCAAAAGATGAGTGAGGTGTGCATTTCCCCACACGCCCTAGCGCGGGGTCTCCTGCCAGGCGTCTCCTAGACCCGAGCCCGGTGCAGGTCAGGCAGGCTGGACGCCACACAAGGCCTGTCCGGAAGCAGGCACCCAGGGAGAGACGCCGGTGACCGAGTCACACCTTCTGGGGCTACTGCATGATGCGGCAAAGGTGTCCCCTGCCAGCCAACGGCTCCCACGCACACCCGCGTCAGCCCCTGCTAAGAAAGAGCATCTGTGGCCTGGCCTGCCTCCTGGGTGGTCCGAGTCTCTGTCCCACCCAACTCAGACATTCCCTAGTAGGAGAAGCCTTGGATATTCTTGAGCCTCCCCCCCCCAATTCCAATAAGAATTCCATTTTTTTTGTACCCCCAGCCCTTTTTATATTTTATTTTGAAACAGGTTCTCACTAAGTTGCTGAGGGGCTTGGTAAATTGCTGAGGCTGTCCTCGAACTTATGGTCCTCCTGTCTCAGCCTCCCAAGTACTAGGATTATACAGAATTCACCCCCTCCCCTTTTGTGGTACTAGGGATAGAACTCAGGGGCCTTCTACCTCTGAACTATATCCTAAGGCCTATTTTTAATTTTTTACTTGGAAACAGGGTCTCATTAAGTTGCTAAGAGCCTCACTAAGTTGCTGAAGCTGGCTTTGAACCTGTAATCCTCCTGTCTCAGCCTCCCAAGTACTGGGATTATAAGCAAGTACTGGGATTACAGCTCAGAATTCCCATTTTTTTGTTTGTTTGTTTGTCTTTGCAGTACTGGGGATTGAACCCAGAGGCATTCTACCTCAGAGCTACACCCCCAGGCCTATTTTTTTTATTCTTTATTTTGAAACAGGGTCCCACTAAATTGTGGAGAGCCTCACTAAGTAGCTGAAGCTGGCCGAGAACCTGTGATTCTCCCATCTCAGCCTCCCAAGTGCTGGGATTACAAGCGTGTGCCACCATGCCCGGCGCAGAATTCCCTTTTTTTTTTTTTTTTTTTTTTGTGGTACTGGGGATTGAACTCAGGGGAGTTCTACCTCCGAGCTATACCCCAAGCCCTATTTTTTTTATTCTTTATTTTGAAACCGGGTCTCACTAAGTTGTAGAGTGCCTCACTAGGTAGCTGAGGCTGGCCGTGAACCCGGATCCTCCGGTCTCAGCCTCCCGAATGCTGGGATTACAAGGGTGTGCCACCACGCCCGGCGCAGAATTCCCGTTTTTAAAGTGCAAGTTCTGAGCACTTCGGGGCAGTGTTGCATTTTATTGTTACTTACTTTTTGCCATCGGCTCCATTAAATGGCTGCTACGCACAGCACGGGGCTGATTGCACATTAACCCACCGCACGGTCAACTGGTCTCTGTGCTGGTCCTTGGGCGATGCATTTTGTTTTTAAAAGAACCCCGCGTGTCGCTGATCACTACACTTTCCACACCAGCATGCTGGCATTTTCCTTAATGCTGTGACAACAACGTGCTGCTGGGAATCACCACTGGGGATTCCAAAACCTTTCCTTAAAATTTGTAGAGGAGCCCCAGCATGCTAGCACACCACCTGTCATCCCAGTACTTAGGAGGAGGAGGAGGCTGAGCCAGGAGGATGGCAGATTTGAGGACAGCCTCAGCAAGTAGTGAGACTCTCAGCAACCTAGTGAGACCCTGCTTTTGTAAACAAAAACATCATGAAGGCTGGGGGTGTGGCTCAGAGGTAAAATGCCCCCAGGTTTAATCCCCAGGACCAAGAAAACAAAACAAACAAAAAACTTGCAGAGAGAGAAACATCCGCTGGTGTTTGTCTGACTGGCATCCTCAAAGTCAAGGAGAGGGCCCGAGGCGGTGCGGTCTCATTCTCTGCCGCCTGGCTCATTTGCCTGCTGTGCTGCGGGACTCTGGCCACCCCTGAACGCCTCGCACAGCCAATTTCCCCCAAATGGCCTGCATTCTGGAAGGAGGAGTGCCCCGGGCCAGAGCCCGCTGTGGCTGGTGGGGGTGAAATCTCCCACTCTCCCTTGATACTCTCTGGCTGCTTTTCCTCAGGGGCCTTTATTTTCAGAGCTCCAGAAACACAATCGTCTCACCCAGTAGAAATGCATAATCAAAACAAGACTCGTGGTCCAGGCCCCAGCACTGAAATGGGAAGAGTTCTTTCAAACAAAAGCCCAAATAATGACCCACGTCTCTCTCCCCGTTACCCCTCCGCCTGGCGACCCCGGGTGATTTGAACACCCTTACGACTGAAAGATTCTCTCTCACACACCGTGGCGGCCAGCTTGAGTTTTGTTCAGCGGAAGCTATCGACTCTGGCCACACTGTGTGTCTGTCACCACCTGTGCCCCAGCCCTGGACCTCGGAAGGTGGCCGTTCACTTCTTTCCCTACTGGACCCACTCTCTCCGTACAGGGCTGCGCTGGTGTATTTTGATTTGATTATAGGTCCTCAGGGAAACCAGGAAGGAGCAAAGCTCCCCGAACCCCCAAATCAGGGCGCTTTGCAGCCTGCGGGGACGGCCGATGGCTTTGCAAATCATTTGTTCTTCGTGGCCGGTGTGTCTGTGGTCCTGTGCATTTGTCCTTGTCACACACAGCTGTGTCCACGCCGTGTTTCTGTCCTACCAGCTCTCCTGCCGTCATAACCATTAGTCCTTTTTGGTTGTTGTTAATGGCTGTTTGATAAACCGTCAAGTCCAATTTCATTTCTCTCAGCTAAGCAGCGGGTTAGGAGCCGGGGTTGGCCTGGGGGTTTAGCTCAGTGGCTGGGTGCTTGCCAAGCAGGTGCAAGGTCCTGGGTTTGAGCCCCAGCACTGGCAAAAAAGAAAAAAGAAAAAGAAATCCATATTTAGCCAGGCATGGCGGTACATGCTTGTCATCCCAGTGCTTGGGAGGCAGAGACAGGAGGATCACAGGTTCGAGGCTGGCCTCTGCAACTTAATGAGGCCCTGTTTCAAAATAAAAGAATAAAAGAGGGCTGGGGGTGTAGCTCAGAGGTAGAATGCCTCTGGGTTCCATCCCCAGTACCACAAAAAAATAAATAAATAAAAAATAAAAAGAGCCCCTGGGCGGGCAGCAAGGTGCTTTCCCACGTGAGTCGCTCGAGAGATGTGTCGTTCCGTGTTTTATCATCGTGTGCCACTCATGTTTTGTGCGTTCTTCTCTTGTCCTTCTCCCCAGCACTGCGAGCCCGCAACCGCACTGTGCTTCTCCCCCACAATTCCACCTTTGTGTCTACCAATGACTCTGCCTACTCCAACCTTTCTGCAACCGTAGGTGAGCACCGGCCCGTCTCGTTCTGCCCAGCCTGGGTCTGTGGACGCCGAGGTTAAGGCCCATGCCACCTGCTCCTCAGGACTCCCTCTTCTGAGCCAGCAAAGGAGCGGATAGCAAACGGGGCAGACGGGGCAGGCGGGAGCCAGGGTGCTGGGGTGGGAGGGTCTCCTGGTGTCCTGCCTGGAGGAGGCGGCTCTCGTCCTGGTGTTGGGAAGTCACGGTAACAGGATTTTGCCGATCGGAGGCTTGTTTACAGAGCAAAACATTTTGCTTTGAAATATATATAATGTATGCATATATTATAAATGTAAATATATAATATATTACATATATTATATAAATATATAAAATACACATGTGTATATTATAAATATATGAAATACATATGTATATATTATAAATATATACAACATAAATACATATATATAAACCAACACCAGATCTTTTCTAAACATAAGAAATCAGATTTTTTTTTTTTTTTGCAGTACTGAGGATTGAACCCAGGGGCATTCTACCTGTGAGCTCCACCTCCAGTCCTATTTTTATTTATTTATTTATTTTATTCTTTATTTTGAAACAGAGTCTCACTAAGTGGTGGAGGGCCTCACTAAGCAGCTGAGGCTGGCCGTGAACCTGCAATCCTCCCGTCTCAGCCTCCTGAGTACTGGGATGACAAGTGTGCACTGTCACGCCTGACTAAGAAATCAGATTTTTAAAAGTGGATCATGTTCTTGGGGGGGTGTGTAGGGGAGAGGAGAAAACGTGTGCTCTTTTTGTGGGAAATTAAAGCCGAGTTAAAAATACCTCCTGCCGAATTTGACCCCTCACAAACATGAAAAGCAGCCTTTCTTCTGCAGCTGGATGCTAAGCGCTCATTAGCAGCTGTCTTAGGAGACACGCCCCGCCAGAGGCAGGATTGAATCGCCCTTCTTCTTTAAGCACCTCTAGAGCCCACCCAATGCCTGCTTTTCCCTCACACCATTCAGCTCAACAGGGAAAGGGGCGGCAGCGGTTGTGATGTTCACTTGGTGGCCGTAGACAGCCAGGTCTGATCACGTAGGACTTGCCTCCATCTCTTTTTTTTTTTTTTTTTTTTGACACATCATTCGATTTGACATGCTTGGCTTCCAAAAAACAAAAACCACTTTGCCAAGCAAACAGTCCAGTTGGGGGTTGCGGGGTTCCGACGTTAGGCAGCTCTCCCTCCTTTCCATGTTGTAGGATAAAGATCTCCCCTGGCAGCACACACGGGATACGTAGAAATAACGAGTTTAAAACCAGGACGGAAATCCCGAGGCCCCCGAGGGGGTGTGCTCAGGACAGAGACGTCGGTGGAGAGAGCTGCGGAGGGGTGCAGATATTTGAGCACTCTGGCCCCAGCTGAGGAGCGCCCGCCCACCACCCTGGCTTTCATAGTCCTCGCTTATCTACTCTGCAAACTATTTACCTCCCTCTCCGTCAGCACTGCTCCCTACGGGGCCTGGGCAGGGGGCCAGATGGCTGGGTGGAGCTGTACCTCTGCCCAGGGTTTAGGACCATCTGGCCTTGCAGAGGCCCCTCCCGTACCGTCCACAAGTAACTGCGGTGTCCCTCTGCCCAGGCTCTGAAAGCGGAGTCCCAGAGCCTTGGCTTCACGGGGGGGGGGGGGGGGGGGGGGGGGGGGGGGGGGGGGGGAGGTTCGAATGTTTTCGTTAGTGTTCAGGACAGGAGCTCAGAGGCGGCTCGGTGAGCTGGCTACTGATAGATTTTGTCTAGAAATTCAGAGTGAGTCGGGCGTGGTGGCAGATGCCTGTAATCCCAGCACTTGGGAGGCTGAGGCAGGAGGATCGCTGGCTGGAGGACAGCCTCAGCAACTAAGTGAGGCTCTCAGTAGCTTTGTGAGACCCTGTTTCCAAATTAAAAAAATAAAATAAAATAGGGATGGGGGTGTAGCTCGGAGGGAGAATGCCCCTGGGTTCAATCCCCAGTAACACACACACACACACACACACACACACACACACACACACACACACATACACCCCAAAAAAAAGAAAAGTAAAGAATGAAAGAAAGAAAAATTCAGAGTGAGTGGATGTGGTGGTGTACACTATAATCCCAGTATTTGGGAGGCGGAGACAGGAGGATCCTGGGTTTGAGGCCAATCTCTACAACTTAGTGAGACCTTGTTTCAAAATTAAAAAGTAAATTAAGTAAAAGGGGATGGAGGCATAGCTCAGAAGTAGAATGCCCCTAGGTTCAATTCCCAGTACCATACACACACACACACACACACACACACACACACACACAAAAAAAAAAAAAAAAAAAAAAAAAAAAAAAAAAAAAAAAAAAAAAAAAAAAAAAAAAAAAAAAAAAAAAAAAAAAAAAAAAAAAGGAAGAAAGAGAAAGAAATTCAAATTCCGAGTTCCGAGTGAGCTGGGCATAGTGGCACAGGCCTGGAATCCCAGTACTTGGGAGGCTGGGACAATAGAATCATAGAGTTGTGGGTTTGAGGCCAATCTCAGCAACTTAGTGAGATCCTATTTCAAAATTTAAAAGTAAATAAAAAGCCGGGCGTGGTGGCGCACGCTTGTAATCCCAGCATTCGGGAGGCTGAGACCGGAGGATCCGGGTTCGTGGCCAGCCTCAGCTACCTAGTGAGGCACTCCGCAATTTAGTGAGACTCGGTTTCAAAATAAAGAATGAAAAATAGGGCTGGGGGTGTAGCTCGGAGGTAGAATGCCTCTGAGTTCAATCCCCAGTACCAGAAAAAATAAAAATAAAAATAAAAAAAAATAAAAGTAAATAAAATATAAAAGAGGCTGGAGGTGTAGCTTGGAAGTAGAATGACCCTGGGTTCAATTCCCAGTAGCAATTAGAAAAAAAAGAAGAAAGAGAAGAAATTCAGAGTGAGGGTGTGTAACCAGCGTTGGGGGCAGGGGACTCTTGGTTCCGCTACAGATAGACAGGAGAAACTAACACGCCACTCATTAATGGGACCCGATAATTTATGATCTAACACTTGAAGGTATAAATCACTTACAGTGTAACCACTAATAGTTAAACATTCCCGGAGGCCGCCAGTGCGCTCTCGGCTAAGGCGCCAGGGTGTAATTATCCAGGGTGGCGCTGGTGTGATTGTCCCACAGGCTTCTCTGGACCCTTGGCCCGTGGGCTGTGTCCAAGGGGATGCCATCTCTCTCTCTCATACAGATATCGTGGAAGGCAAGATCAACAAAGGCATTTACCTCAAGGAGGAGAAGGGCGTGACGCTGCTCTACTACGGCAGGTTCAAGACCTCCTGTATCAGCAACCCGGCCCAGTGTGGCCCTGAGGGTGAGTGGCCGGGGCAGGGGCGGGGGACGGGGTCCTCGACCTGAGTCACTGCAGGCTGCACCTGCTCCTCCTGCCAGCAGCAGCAGGTGCGAGCAGGAGGCGCCCATGCATTTATTGCAGGATGCATGAACGTGTGGAACATCAGAGTGGGGGGCAGAAGGGCACCAGGGCGTAAGACCAGAGCCGGGAGGTCCAAAGCCAGCAGCTCGTCCCGTGAAGGAGGGGACGAACCCCCTTGGGGACGCTGGCACGGTGACGTCAGGCCCTGTGGCTTTGGTGGGGAGGAAATAGACCGTGCGGTCTCCCTCGGCGTTATTTCTGGCTCTGGGATGCGGACGGTGGGCCGGGCAGGGCGTGGTGCCCGCGAACCCTGGCTCCAGGTCGACTTCTTTCGTGTCCGCGGAGGGTAGCTGCATGGCAGATGGAACTGTCCCTGCCAGCGGTCACAGGCCGGTGGCCAAGCTCATGCCACGGACAGAGCACACGTGTGCAGAAGAAAAGCTAGGCGCTGCCCATTCCTTTCCTGGCTTCCCCCGGGGGCGGGAAGGGGGGCAAGCTGGGCTTCCCACAGGCACAGCTGGGCCACATTTGAAACTCCCTGGGAGACTGCTTTCTGCCATCCGCACCAGCTTTGAGCCTTCACGTTTGTTTTTGTTTGAGACAAAACGAGAATGTTTGTTTCTGAGGGAGAAAGAAAGCTGGGTGCAGGCGTGGAAGAGGCTGAGACCCTCAGGTGCCAGGCGGCCTCACTCTCTGGGTTAGACTCGCCTGGTTCCGAGGGAAGGCGGACTCCCCTCCAACGCAAATAAGTGGGTGCTTCTCAAGGCCAGATCACTGGGGAGGTTACGTTTTGGACTCGGAGGGACCTGGAATTGTGTGGAGCAGTTTTGAGGTCAGAGCCTCGGCTGGGGTGGGCGTGTAGGGCCCGTAGTTTGAGGCTGGTTCTGAGTTCCGCCCTCGAAAACACTGGGTTTATTTATTTCTCCAAATGCAAAACAGCCCTGGGCTCAGGGAGGACAGGAGACCAAGGTGTCTCTGTCCTGAGCAAAGGCGGGAGTCTCTAACTTAGTGAGACCCTGTTTCAGAATTTAAAAAAATAAGATAGCTGAGATAGGAGGACCGCAGGTTCGAGGCCAGCCTCAGCAAGTAGTGAGACTCTCATCAATAGCGAGACCCTGTTTCCAAATAAAAATAAAATAGGGCTGGGGGTGTAGCTCGGAGGTAGAATGCCCCTGGGTTCACTCCCCAGTGCCACAAAAATATAAAAATAAAATAGATTAGTGCCAGGGGTGTAGCTCAGAGTTAGAAGGCTCTTGGGTTCAATCCCCAGTACAAAAAAAAAAAAAAGTTGAACATAGGATTGACCCTTGCAGATCTACAGTGCTATCGCTTCTCCACATTTTCTGCCGGAGGTACACTGCGATAACCCAATATTCTTGTAACAAAAGCAACCAACATTTAAAGAGAGTGGACCTCAACTGCTCTGCTGGTCCCAGCCCAGCCTGGGCAGCGTGCGGCCGATCCGTCCTGGAAGCCGGAAGCCGGGCCCCCGCTCAGCACCTGTGCTTCGCCGTCCTCTGGGGAAATGTGTCTTGGGCGTCTGTCCAGAGGCTGGAGACGCTTCCTCTGCTTATAAACAGCGAGGGAGAGACTGTCAGGGCTCTGCGTCTGGGAAAGCTCCGGGCCCCCTCCCTCCCTCTCCCTCGGCTTCCAGCACACTCTTTCCAAACCCTTTGCATGAGTTTGCTTGCTTTGAAAAGCTGTCAACAAATGCTAAAACCCTCGCAGGACGGAGTCTGAGGCTGGGAACTTGGCCGGGGCCTCAGGGGAAGAGGGACCAGGCTGGCAGGGGCCCAGCTTCCGGCTCCCCGGGACCTCGGGTCCCCAGGTGTGTGAAGGAGGTGAGACAGGAGATCCTCAGGGAAATGTTCATCCACTGCGGTCGCGTTACAGACGGGGAAACTGAGGCCCACAGAGGTAGCCGGAGATGCCTTGAGCCTCCCCGTGGCTCAGTGTAGTATGCCTCAAAGTCGAGTTCACAGATTGGTAATGGTGGAGATTTGTTAAGTTTGCGGCTTTTGGAAGTACACTGAATCTTTTTTTTTTTTTTTTTTTTTGATGCTGGGTATTGAACCCAGCCCTATTTTATTTTATTTTACTTATTTGGAAGCAAGGTCTCGCTAAATTGCTGAGGCTGGCCTCGAACCTGTGATCCTCCGGTTTCAGCCTCCCAAGTACTGGGATGACAGGCACGCGCCACCACACCCAGCACGCCGAATCTTTTCCGAGCCTGCGGAGACGTAGACAGACAGACGGTTAGAAATAAGCCACTTCTCAGGTAGAGGTTCATATTGCCTCTTATATTGACTTGCAGGCTGCGTTGGCCGAAATAGAAAAGATGACTCACTGGCCCTCGGCTCCCCTTCCACCTGGCAGGCCCAGCCCCTCACTGCCTCCGTAATCGTCAGGACCTAACCCTTTACCTAACACGCTATCGGATTTTCTATTTTTAGTCTCTTCTTCCTGGACAGAGAGACAAGAGGCCAAGGCAAGATTATTTTTAATTGAGCGAAAGGAACGGAGAAAGGAAAATATCGACTTCCACGAATCCTGCTGGGAATACGTTTCATAACAAAAATTTCACAACGCCGCCGTGTGCGTTTCCCTGTGAAATTGGTTGTTTCTGAGCAGGGAGAGGCGGCCGGGCAGGCGGGCAGGCGGGGGCTAGGGCTGCCCTGGCCTCTAGCAGGAGAACAAAGGCCGGCTAGAGTGGACGGAAGATGTCTGGCCTCCGCTTGCCTGACGGTGTATGGACGGGTGTCGCGGTGCGGCCAGGGCTGGACGCTGCGGCCCGCTGTGATCCAGACCTCTGCCCTCTACACTGCAAGCAGCCCCCTTCAATAGTGGGGACACATCAGGGCCCCCCCCTTTTTATTTTTTACCGGGGATCGAACCCAGGGCATTTGACCTCTGAGCTATACCCCCAGTCAGTTTTGTTTTCTTATTTCTTTGAAACAGGTTAAGTTGCGGAAGGCCTCACTAAATTGCCAAGGCCGGCCTTGAACCTGTGATCCTCCTGTGGCAGCTGCCTAGGTGTTGGGATTATAGGCGTGTGTGTATGTGTGTGTGTGTGTATATGTGTGTGTGTGTGTGTGTGTGTGTGTGTGTGTGTGTGTGTGTTACCACGCCTGGCTAGAGGTTCCTCTTATGTGAAAAAAATGAAATGGAGAAATTCCCAGCCAGGGTTATAAAAACTATGCTGTGCTTCTCACGTTTCTATGAACCAGGTTAGAGATTTGAGCCCGCAAAAGCGCAATGCCATCCAGCCGGCAGGAGACGTCGGCCTTACAACGAATGCTGAGTTCTCAGGCATCCGGGCAGGGGTGGTGCGGGAGGGGACACCAGTCCATGCCAGGGTGACAAATGTCTTCTTCCCTTCAGCCATGACCTCACTGGAAGATAAGATCTAAAGGGAAGCTGGTGCCATTTGTGTAAATAAAGCCCAGGGCCAAGGTCCCGGCCCACCCCCGGGGGCCTCTTTGGATCAAGCCTGGGCAGGGCTCTTGCCACATCACCAAAGTTCTCTCTCTCTCTCTCTCTCTCTCTCTCTCTCTCTCTCTCTCTCTCTCTCTCTCTCTCTCTCTTTTTGTGTGTGTGGTACTTGGAATTGGACCTAGGGGCATTCTACCCCAAGCTCCACCCCCAGTCCTATTTTTTAATTCTTTATTTTGAAATAGAGTCTCACTAAGTTGCAGAGGGCCTCACTAAGTAGCTGAGGCTGGCCATGAACCTGCGATCCTCCTGTCTCAGCCTCCCAAGTACTGGGATGACAAGCGTGCACCACCACACCCTGTGCTGAAGCTCTCCTAGTGGTTTATTAGTTCATCTTTCACACGCAGGGCCAGCAGGTGGCTAGCTTAACACGTGCGTGCACACACAGCTTACTTGCACACGAGGAGAGGAGGAGAGGGAAGGCAGACAAAGTTTACAGAGGCAGACAGAGCTCCGCCCTGTGCTGACAGGAGACCCACAGTCCACTGGGCCCTCTCGCCAGGTCTGAGCTGTGTGGTCCTGAGCTGGGGACCAGGCCCCCCGACCCGCCTCTGCGCCCGCGGGACGCTCTTCCACGTCAAGAGCCGGGCTGGTCCTCCCGGTTCCTCTGTGTCTGGGGATGAGGGACATGTCTGCCGTGGCCCCACTCGGTCACGCTAACGTATACGTTCATAGCAGGGACGCTAGTCCAGGGGGAACGCCAGCCTCATCCCGGTGTGGCGTCTGGGTCTGGACTTGCTAAGAACCCGAGGACAAAGAGTCTTCAACACAGCTGCAGCTACCAGCGTCTCTCATAGAGCCCAGTGGCCTGAAACAAGCGGCCACAGCCATCATAAACCTTAAAAGTGCTTGTCATCCCAGTGCTTGGGAGGCTGAGACAGGAGGACTGCAGGTTCGCGGCCAGCCTCAGCTACTTAGTAAGGCCCTCTGCAACTTAGTGAGACTGTTTCAAAAAAAAAAAAAGAATAAAAAATAGGGTTGGGGGCGTAGCTCGGAGGTAGAATGCTGCTGGGTTCAAATCCCAGTACTGCAGAAAGAAAGAAAGAGAAGAAATAAAGAAAGAGGAAGAAAGAAGGAAGGAAGGAAAGAAAGAAGTGCACTTTCCCTTTAATGAGAAATTTCCCTACTGGGAAATTTCCCTAAAGGCATATAATTTGAGGTGTGCCAAAAAAAAAAAAAAAAAAAAGCTTCAAATCCTGTTTAGAATATTTCTTCCAAAATTTGAAGGAAACCTTAAGACACAGCAACAGAGCGTTGTTTTAAAAAAAAAGACAACAACTCTGGATCCTGTTTAGGATATAATATTGTGCAGATATAGACATGACCACGGGCGAGTGTATTTAGGGACAGGGAAGAAGCACGCACTGGGAAAGTGTTTATAACCTGGCGTGTAGGAAACGGCTCCTTCCTTTATAAAGTGTGTTTGTGGAAGAGGTCTGTGAGGGATCTGCTCTGTGTCACGCATCTTGATGATCCATCGACAGAAGCTGGAGGGAGGTGGCGGTTTTCCATTTGCTCACGGGGTCCAGGTGTGGGGTCCAGGTGTGGGGTCCAGGTGTGGGGTCCAGGTGTGGGGTCCAGGTGTGGGGTCCAGGTCTGGTGTCCAGGTCTGGGGTCCAGGTCAGCCTGCTGGGTCAGCTTCAGATCTCAATCACTCACTCAGCTCCCGGCTTCAGGCAAAGTGGCCTCCGTGCCTTGATCCATGACCCGGGGACAGAGACAGGGCCACCGCACTGCTTATTTATGTTTTATTTTATTTTTCTGTGGTGCTAGGGATTGAACCAGGGCCATTCTAACCCTGAGCTACATCCCTAGCCCTATTCTATTCTATTTATTTTTAAATTTTATTTTGCTAAGTTGCTGTGGGCCTCACTACCTTCCTTGCCGAGGCTGGCCTCAATGAACCCGAGATCCTCCTGTCTCAGCCTCCCAAGTACTGGGATGACCAGCGTGCGCCACCACGCCCCACTGACTGCACTTTTCCAAACAGTGACAACTGACCCCGCCTCTTCTCTCCTCAGGGGTCACCTTCTCCTTCTTCTGGAAGACTCAAGAACAGTCCAAACCCTCCCCGTCTGCCTATGGCGGGCAAGTCATCTCCGACGGCTTCAAGGTCTGCTCCAGCGGCGGCAAGGGCTCCGTGGAGTTGTACATGCGGGAGAACTCCATGACGTGGGAGGCCACCTTCAGCCCGCCGGGTGAGTGCGCCTCCCCTGAGCCCTGGTCAGGGGCTGCTCGCTCACTCACTTGGAGGTGTCCCAGGAGGGCAGGGACCTGCTCAGGCAAGATGCCTCAGTTTCCTAATTTGTAACAAGAGTAACCGTACAGTTAGCCAAGGTGCGGTGGTGCACACCTGTCATCCCAGTACTCGGGAGGCTGAGGCAGAAGGATCGCAGATTTGAAGACGATACTTAGCAATGTAGTGAGACTCTCAGCAACCTAGGGAGACCCTGTTTAAAACTGGAAACATAAAAAGGGGGCTGAGGGGTATAGCTCAAAGGTAGAATGCCCCTGGGTTCAATCCCTAGTGCCACACACACACACACACACACACACAAACACACACAAAGAGTAACAGTATTAAATATCATTTCCTAGGGGGACTGAGAATTGGGTGAGTTAATAGACCTGCAGGGGCCTGGAATGCCGATCCCAGAGTCCTGGGGGCCTTTTTGCTTCATTCTGTGGGCGTTCCGTGCGCTCGGGCCATCTTGCTGGTCCACATTGGTAGAGAGAGAGAGCAACCACAGTGAGCATACACTTCAGAGTTGCCCTCTAGCATGCCCAGGGCCAGAGCTAACCTCAGCCCCTGGCCCCATGCAGCACCAGGAGAACTTCATCTGTGGTTTTCACTCATCTTGCTGGCCGCCAGGGTTTCCATTGTCCCCACACGCCTGGGGGTGGAGGGGCGGAGTGTCAGCACCTGGCAGGTTCTTCGAAGGTGAAACTCCGTGGAGATAAAACTGGAGCACGTTTCCACCCAGGGAGATGAGGAGGCTTGCGCACATCTTGGCAGGGCCGACGTGTTCTTTATTTGTTCATCTGCGGGGTTTGTTATTCTCGTTTTCAAATTCAAGGGCAATAAGACTTTGGGCCTGTTTAGGAGCTGAGCGGTCTCCAGGGACCCCAAAGTATGAGAAGTTTGCACAATCCCGAGAAAAAAGCCCTGATGTCATTGCTGGACCGTCTCCGAGGCCCAGGCGAAGGGTGATCTGAGTCCTTTAAGAGGGCAGCCCCGGGGGCCTGCAGCGGCAAGCCCACAGGACATCACAACACAAGCACTTGCAAAACAAAGGGGCCCTTTTTGGGGCAGGTCACCCCACCCCACCCCACGCCACGCCATGCCAACATCTGATGAATGTTGTCTCTATCCATGAGCCCAATTCTCGTGCCAGGGAAAAGAGTACGGAGGCTCCTCCTTCTCCGTACTCCATCTGAGCTTTTTTGTGTGTGTTCTTAACTTAATTGTTTTTTGGGTCTTTTTTGTTTTGTTTTCTTGGAACTGGGGACAGAAGCCAGGGTGGTGCATTTGCTAGGCATGTGCTTTGCCGCTGAGCTTCTTGGTGGAGCCAGGCGTGTGGTCTTCCTGCCACGACCACGGCCATGTTGTGTTGGTCTAGTCTGTTAGAACTGAGGTTGACGCCAGTGTCTGTGGGCTGAATCAGGACTCCAGAGGCTTTTTCTGGTCCCATGCTGATTGCTTATGCAGTATTTTATTTTTATTTATTTTTTGGTACTGGGGATAGAGACCAGGGGGCATTCTACCTCCGAGCGACTCCCCCAGCCCTTTTTTTATTTTTACTTTGAAACAGGGTCTCGCTAGGTTGATGAGAGTCTCACTCCTTGCTGAGGTTGGCCTCGAACCTGTGATCCTGCTCTCTCAGCCTCCCAAGTACTGAGATTACAGGTGTGCACCACCATGCCTGGCTCACTGGCTCATTTTTAAAGTGGGTTGTTTGTTTTCTTCTTGTTGAGTTTTAAGAGTTCTCTGTGTGTTTTTGGATAATGGTGTCCATTATGTCTTATGTGAATATTTTTCACCCAATCTGTGGCCAGCCTTCTCATCTTCTTGACAGTATCTTTTACAGCATAGAGGGGTTTTTTGGGGGAAAGTTTTAATGAAGATCAAGTTTCCGGTCAGCATTCTTGCAGCTATAAACTAAAAGACTGACCATGTAACTTAGAGGAAAGAAGATTTATTTTCTTACGGTTTCGGATTCAGTCGCTGTAAGGCTGGGGACCAAGGATCTCAGGGCATGGTGGCGGGAGGCAGAGAGAGGGAGAGGGCATGGGCTGCACTCCTCAAATCATGGAGGCCGGAAGCAAGAGAGAGAGAGAGAGAGAGAGAGAGAGAGAGAGAGAGAGAGAGAGAGCGAGCAGGGGGAGGAGGAACCATATTTAATCTGTTATGTTCCAGGAGTTTTATAGTTTTGTATTTTATGTTCAGGTCTCCTCTCCATTTTGAGTTAATTTTGGTGATGGGCATGAGGTCTGTGTGTGGTGTGTTTGAGTATCCAGTTGTTGGAGCATCACTGGATGAGAAGATTGTCTTCGCTCATGGTATTATGTCGCTTCTTTGTCAAGTGTCGGTAGACCTCATTTGTTTTGGTCTGTCTGTGGGCTGTCTCCCCTCTCTTCCAGGTCCCTACTGGACTCATGTCCTGTTCACGTGGAAGTCCAAGGAGGGTCTGAAAGTCTACGTCAACGGGACCCTGAGCACCTCCGACCCCAGTGGGAAAGTGACTCACGCGTACGGGGAGCCCAACGCCAACCTCGTGATTGGGTCGGAGCAGGACCAGGCCAAGCGTTACGAGAACGGGGCTTTCGATGAGTTCATCGTCTGGGAGCGGGCCCTGACGCCCGTTGAGGTGGAGATGTACTTCACCGCCGCCATCGGTAAGTGAGCTCTTCCCTGTGTCCCGTCCGCCCCTTGTGTTACCAGCACCTCGCCACTCTCCCGCCATAGCTGCCTGAGTGAGTCGTGTCCTGATAAACCCTACACAGAGTCTTCTTTTAGAACACCTGTCCCCTAAGATAAAGGAGTTAACAATTTACCAGAGACGCGCCAGGATTAATGTTCTCCGGCTGGTTGGCACGGGGTTTGGGCGTGCATGTCATGGATGGCAATGGAAGGCTTTGGATGGCAAATATTCCAGGTTATTAGTGTATCTGATCAACAAACGCCTCCCATGTGCCGGGATCTCTGATGGGTCCTTCCAGCCCTGAAGATGCCCTCTGCCTGCTTGGCACAGAGAGGTCATTCAGAGCAATGGACTGTGGGCAGCTGGGCCGGGGTTCAAATCTCCGCTCTGCCATGGTGAGCCCTGGGACACTGGGAGGTCACTTTTTAAAAATCAAGATAAAGTTCATATAATGTAAGTGTAACCACATAAAAGCAAATGATTTAAGCCGGGAGTGGTGGCATATGCCTGTCATCCCAGTATTTGGGAGGCTGAGATCTGGGAGACTGAGAAGTCACTTCTTAAAACTCAAGGTGAAGTTCAGAGAACGTAAATTGAACCACATAAAAGCTAACAATTCAAGCTGGGAGTGGTGGAATATGCCTGCCATCCCAGTACTTGGGAGGCTGAGACAGAAGCATCCCAGGTTCAAAGCCAGCCTCAGCAACTTAGCAGGACTCTCAGCAACTTAGCAAGACCCTGTTTCCAAGCTGGTGAGCTCCTGAGTAAGGACGGGGCCATTCTTGGGCGGAGAGGGGCGGCCGCATCTCAGTCCTTACTTAAGCATGCTTTGCTTTTCCTAGGGAAGCACATGCTGCTCTCTTCCACCCCAAGATTCTCCACGATGCCCACGGCACGCAGCATGGTGAGCAGCTGTCCCTTCTCCTGGCGACCAGTTGGCCTGGACAGTGGGCCAGGGGGCCTGAGTGAATTCCACCGGGTTACCTGGGCTCTTTCTTTTGGAGAGTATCACCCCTGGGGAGAAATGATGAATGGCGAGGAGCCAGCTTTGGGACTCATCCCTTGGGGCTCATGGTGACAGGAGAGACAGCCCTTGGTTCCTGTTGCTTTGGCTTCGGGGAGCTTGAAAGGGGTAAAGGAAGTTCTTGGGAGCAGAAGGGCCAAGAAATTACTTCCGGGGGCAGCTGGAGCCTCCGTGGAGGGCTCAGCTTCTTTTGTTTCCTTTTCTTTCTCTTCTTTCTTTCCTTCTTCCTTCCTTCCTTCCTTCCTTCCTTCCTTCCTTCCTTCCTTCCTTCCTTCCCCTTCCTCCTTTCTCTCTCTCTCCCTCTCCCTCTTTCTTTCTTTCTCTCTCTTCCTCCCTCCCTCCTTTCTCTCTCTTCCTCCCTCCCTCCTTTCTCTCCCTTCCTTCCTTCCTTCCTTCCTTCCTTCCTTTCCCTCCCCTCCTTCCCCTTCCTTCCTTCCTTCCTTCCTTCCTTCCTTCCTTCCTTCCTTCCTTCCTTCTTTACTTCCTTCCTTCTTTCTTTCTTGATGGTGGTACTGGAGATCAAACCCAGGAATATTCTACCTCTGAGCTACATCCCCAGCTCTATTTCTTTTTTCAATTTGGAGATAGGGTTTCGCTAAGTTACCGACAGCCTCACTAAGTTGCTAAGGCTGTCCTCAAACCTGCAATCCTCCAGTCTCAGCCTCCCAAGCACTGGGAAGGCAGGTGTGTGCCACCGCGCCGGGCTGTGCCTTTTCTTTTGCTGTTGGAGGCAAGGACTGATTTGTCCTAAGAGCACCCCCCCCCCTTCTCAGATTGGCATTTGTAACCAAAGCTCCTCCTCTGCTTGAGACCTTTGACAGTGAGCGCACAGACTCAAGCGTCTGCGTGGGTTCAGATCTCAGCTCTACCATTCCTTGTTTAAGTCTCTCTGCGCTTAGTTTCATCTCTCAAACGGGCGCGTCTCTCCTAAGACGGTTGTGAGGACAAAATGCTCTCCTATGCAAAACTACACATAAAAGTGCCGGGCGAGTAGGAGGTCCCCATATTATTATCACAGACTAGAACACGTCCGGCCCAGACTGGGACGCCCCGAACGTCTGCTTGAGAATCTCGGCTTTGGTTCTCAGCAGTGACTCTTGCCACCGATCTCTTTCAGACATCCACCGATGCCTACCATCCCATCATCACCAACCTGACAGAGGAGAGAAAGAGCTTCCAGAGACCCGGCATGGCGCTCAACTACCTCCACAGCCTGCCCCTCGGCTTACCCAACAAGGAGCTCTCGGAGGAAACGGCGCTGAATCTCACCCAGGTACCGGGCTCCCACGACAGGGCTAGAGAGACCGGGAGCTTTTACTTGGGTCTTTACTTCGTTTCCTCAGTGCCTGGATGGTCAGGTCCGTCTCTGTCTGCTTGGCCCCTGGAGGTGTCTGGGGTTTGCAGCTCTGGGTACCAACTCTGCTGCCTGGTGCTGGGTGGAGACTTAGTGGGGGCCCCAGTCCCCCGTCTGTGCAAAGGGGGAGTTCCCAGAGTGATTTGGAGAACTCAGAGAAGGTGGCACTTTGAGATGCTTTCTCTTTTCACTCCAAGAACTGTCCAGGTCAAGGAGGAGGGGGATCCGTGGGGCCCGAGAAGTTGACATCTCTCGAGCGAGGTTTCTGGGCTACTGTGGAGAGGAGTGTTTGAGACAGGCTTCCCTTGAAAGCACAACACACAGGTTAAAAGAGCAGGGCTAAGACCTTTGCAGGGAACTGTTCAGGGCCCGTGCTCAGGTGACTAACAGCTCTGCCTCAAGGGGCCCATCTGAGACAGGGAGGCAATAATAGTAGTGCCCAGCTCATGGGGATGGAATAAGAATTCCTCTGTGCACACAACAGTATCTGGTACATGATGAATGCTTTTTTTTTTTTTTTGGTGGTGGTACTGGGGATTGAACCTAGAAACATTCTACCTCTGAGCTACACCCCCAATTCTATTTCATCTTATTTTTTGTCATTCTGGGGATTTAACCCAGGGGTATTCTACCTCCAAGCTACACCCCCAGCCCTATTTTATTTTTATTTTGAAACACGGTCTCACTAGGTGGCTGAGAGTCTCACTACTTGCCAACCTCTGTGTCTCAGCCTCCCAAGTACTGGGATGACAGGTGCGTGCCACTGCACCCAGCACATGGTGAGAACTTTCAAGGGGTGTCTGTGACAGCTGGTGCCTTGTATGCAGCTGGCGCCTAATGAACATCCACTGGTGTGGTGGTTATCTCGAGGAATCCTCAGAGGTGTGCAGTAGGCACTCCGCCGGGCTCTTCCGGTGTTTCAGGGAAGGAAGGGGCTCCGGTGGGTGGGTTAATCGCTTAATTAGATGTTGGTTAAACACTGGCTTGTGGGCGGGCGAGCCACTAGTTAAGAACTGCATGGTTAATGTACCACCCACGACGCTCGTGGCCAGGCTGGCTGGCTGGCGCACACCGCTGTGCCAGCCCAGGGCACACGGGTGGTGGCAAGCCTGGCTTTGCCCCCCGCCTTCCTGGGTCTTACAGCCTGGGCCGTGTGCGGTTCTCGGAGTTGCAGCCTGTGAGGAGCGGGTGCAGAGCAGATAGAGGCAGCTGCGAGGCGGGCTCAGCGCGAGGCTGGTCCTTCGGAGACCTCTGCGTGGACCAGGCCTGACCCTGGTGCTCTGGAGAGGGCTCATGCAGATCCATCCTGGGCGCCACGGACCCCCAGCGAGGCGGGAAGTGAAGGGCTCAGCACCCACTGTTCCGTGATCGCCGGGCTCTGCACAGGAAAACGCAAAGGCGTCGTGAGCTGTGCTGTCTGTGCAGGAAGGGGCGGGCAGCTGGGTGTACTCTCTTTTTTTCTGCTAGGATTTTTTTTTTCTTTTTCTTGGGCATACTCTTGAGCCCTTGAACTGGGGCTCATTTAAACCAAGGTGTGCAGTAAGTGCAAAATACACACCGGATTTATTAATTATTATTATTTTTTCATGGAACTGAGGATTGAATCCAGGGGCATTCTACCTCCGAGTTATACCCCCAGCCTTATTTTTTATTCTTTATTTTGAAACAGGGTCTCACTAAGGTGTGGAGGGCCTCACTAAGTAGATGAGGCTGGCTGTGAACCTTCAACCCTCCTATCTCAGCCTCCCAAGTACAGGATTACAAGTAGAAGCCACCACACCCGGCTACACACCGGATTTCTAAAACCTCATATAAAAAAGGACAAGGAAACCTAATTAGTAATTTTAAACGCTTACATGGTGAAGTGATAATATTTAGGCATATTGAGCTACGCAAAATATATTATTGAGATTAATTTTACCCGCTTGCTTCTGTTTTTCAAACATGCCTGCTAGAAAATGTAAAATGAGCCGGTCATGTGGAGTAGGTTTTTAATCCCAGTACTTGGGAGGCTGAGACAGGAGAAGTGCAGGTTTGAGGCTAGCCTCGGCAACTTAGGGAGACCCTGTTTCAAAATAAAAAGTAAAAAGGTCTAGGGATGTAGCTTGGAGGTAGAATGCCCTTGGGTTCAATACCCAGCACCACGAAGGAAGGAAGGAAGGAAGGAAGGAAGGAAGGGAATAAAATGACAAATACGACTCACACATTTCTATTTGATAGAACTGCTCAAGGTCAGGAGTCAGCAAAACTATGGCCCTCACACCATATCTGGCCCTTTTTCTGTCTGTATAAATAAAGTTTTATTGGCACATGCTCATTCATTTATATATGGTCTCTGGTTGCTTTTTTTTTTTTTTTTTTTTTTGCGGTACTGGGGATGGAACTCAGAGGCATTCTACCTCCGAGCTATACCCCCAGCCCTATTTTTCATTCTTTATTTTGAAACCGAGTCTCACTAAGTTGCGGAGTGCCTCACTAGGTAGCTGAGGCTGGCCGCGAACCCGGATCCTCCGGTCTCAGCCTCCCGAATGCTGGGATTAC
>PVLC010021004.1:0-28564 GCA_004027655.1 Graphiurus murinus
CCTATTTTATTTTGAAATAGGATCTCACTAAGGTTGTGGAGGGCCTCATTAAATTGCTGGCCTCGAACCTGTCTGTGGTCCTCCTGCCTCAGCCTCATAAGTATTGGGATTACAGGCGTGTACCAGCACACTCAGCAGAAATTGTGTTTTCTAGTTTAAAATAATAAAAAGCAATTTAGGGAGTCTTCCAATTGGACAGTAGAAATTGCATTTATGTTTTTTCAGTAGCCACTTCAACTGCTCAGAGTTTAGTAATCTTGACAGACAAGCAGTTATAAATATATAATAGTGGTGGTTTGCACTGAAAGAGAACTTGGTTATCTGAAATAAACATTTTGTACAGCTTGTCGACCAAATACAAGTTGGTGAATGGAGGAATTGTATGTTGCTTTCCTCTCATCAGAGATGAACTAACTGAATTTCCTTGCTGTTTTATTTACTCTAACAGTGAAATAGATTCCCACCTTAAATGAAATATGAATCTGCGTTTGTAGGGAAGTTGTCTTGAGCAGTCCCTGAATGAAGAGCTCCAAGGTTGAAATTTTAGCCTTTTTTTTCTTGTTGGCCACTTGTGCTGACAGTAAAATGCAACTTCTCTGTGACTGGAGAGGCTGGCTTGGTTGGAAACATTTGTTCTCATTTCCTGGGGGCTCTTCTGACTTTATCAAGCCATTTGGCTTTTGAAGAATGCAGCTAGAAGGTCTGGCAAATGCAGGCTCTGCCGAAAGCTGGGAGTGTTGATGGCCAATCAATATGGCATTGACTTTCCTAAGGAAAATGAGCTATTTACTAACTTAACTGCTTGGAAATCCTAAGTGCAAATAGTGTTGAAAATGACTATTTATGAGTTATCCTTATGATGGGTTCTTTTCTGCTAAAAGTTAAATAGTCTCAGACTGATAAAGGCATGGAAAGGTGTCAGATGACATCCATTTGACATCCATGTCAACCTTCACAGAATGACCTAGAATGTAACAATAAGAAATGTTACATTGGCATTTCAATAAAGAAAGAGAATCCAGGCACAGTGGTGCATGCCTGTAAACCCAGTACTTAGGAGGCCGAGACAGGAGTTTTGAGGCCATCCTCAGCAACTTATCAAGACCCTGTTTCCAAATAAAAAATAAAATAGGGCTAGGGATGTAGTTCAGAGGTAGAATGTCCCTGGCTTTGAAACTGAGTACTAAGAAAGAGAAAGAGAGAGAATGTTTAAGAAGTAATTCATGGACCTTAACTTTGGTATTTTTCCTCCTTTCAGTCTGCCCTCTTTAGATCAATGAAGTCCAGTGTGAACAACAACCCCTGTTATAGTTAGATTTAAAATTTCCCCTAACGAGCTCATTTATTAATATTCAGGGTTGATAAAATTGAGTCATGAAGGTTGTAATCCCAGAAGTGGATAAATCCATTGTAATAGATTTACCTGGGCAGTAGACTGGTAGGGTGTGACTGGAGGAGGTAGTCCCTGGGAGTGGGCCTTACAGATTATATATATAGTTCCTCCTCCCCTGCTATCTCTCTCTTGCTTCCGGCCTCCATGATGTGAGCATGGTCCATGTGCTCCTCCCTTTTCTCCGCTTTCTGTTGCCATGCCCTGAGATCCTCAGTCCCCGGCCTCTCATGGACTGAACCCGAAACCATAAGAAAATAGTCTTTCCTGTAAGTTACGTGGTCAGTCTTTCAGATTATAGCTGCAAGAATGCTGATGGATACACCTCCTAACCCCTTTTATTTAAAATAGTCTGCACACATACACACACAACTTTTTATTTATTTTTTAATCATGATTTGAATTTTATTGAGAATCTAGAATTGCTAAAGCAATCTAGGCTCATGGAGGCCCTGGCTCCTTATCATACATATCATGGGGCTTTAGTTAGTAGATTATTAGAATAGTTGTACTGGGTAAAACCTTTTGGGTTTTCATTTCCCAGTTTCTGCTATGAATTCCCCCATGACTGGAATTTTCCCTGTGTTTGAAACCCAGTTATCTTTCAGGCAAACATTCACACAAGCACAGAAGGAAAGGGAGTCACAGATGAGGGTACAAGGTCCTGGCTCACTGTGACATTCAGCACCAGGGAAAAGACAATGTTCTACTTCTTTCTCTGTAAATGTACTGGACTTGCTATTGATGAAACTTATGGAATTATTTCATGTGTTTTTATTATATTTTTATTAAGGATAACAATATCCAAATGAGTGTAGCTGTCAGAATTCACACATCCCAGGGGAATTTACAATCTCTGCAATTATTTGTACTCTTTCCCCAAAATGGCTCCCCATTTGGTAAAAAGCCCTCCAAGAGGAAGCCAACCTAAAATAGTCCCCATTCCTAGGCAGCATGGTGACATACACCTGTAATCCCAGTACTTGGGAGGCTGAGACAGGAGGATCACAGGTTTGAGACCAGCCTCAGCAACTTATCAAGACCCTGTTTCAAAATAAAAAATAAGAAGGGCTGGCGGGTGTAGCTTAGAGGTAAAATGCCCCTAGATTCAATCCCCACAACACACACACACACACACACACACACACACACACACACACACCCATTCTTGCTCCCTAAAACCCTCACCTCTGCACCTCAGTTGTCCTTTCTGTAACTAAGGGTATGGCTCTCTTGAGCTCATGTCCAACGTTAATGTTCAGTGTGGTGCCACAAGTTGATACTGAGAGCTCATAAAATGAGAATTAATGATAATTTCTCTCTCATAATGTTGTATGGATTAAAGGAGTTCATATAAGTGTGTAACACAGAATGGACACACAGTAGGCACTTACTAAATGACATTATCAATGTTACCATTTTGTCATGAGAATCCTGACATATGCGACAATGCTGGTGTGAGCAGTTCAGTGTTCCCCGAGCAGACCTTCAGGAAGGGGGCTATCGTGGTGCCACGGTTTGTGTTCCTCCTCTTCCACTTGCTGGACACCAGCGAGAGGACAGCTTGCCCTGGTCGGCAAGAGGCCTGGACTTTCACACTCAGCCCCAGTCCACTCCAGGCCCACTGTCTCCCTCAGGACGGGGCTGGGCAGGTGGGGAGCTCATGACCTGCAGAGGCCTCTGAGGAACTCTTGTTTTATTTTTGGCAGTACTGGGGATTGAACTCAGGGGCATTCTACCTCCGAGCTATACCTCCAGCCCTATTTTTAATTCTTTATTTTGAAACAGGGTCTCACTAAGTTGCGGAGTACCTCACTAGGTAGCTGAGGCTGGCCGCGAACCCGGATCCTCTGGTCTCAGCCTCCCGAATGCTGGGATTACAAGCGTGCGCCACCACCCCCGGCTTCTGAGGAACTCTTAAATCAAGTTAGGGGCAGCTACAAAGCATCTCCCCAATGTTAGTCTCACCACCAGACCCTTGAACCCCAACTTAGTAAGATTCAAAGTAGCAAGAATGGGGTGCCTCCAACCCTTCCAAATTGAGACAGCATTTAGCAGCCTTCTGCTTCTTCCTAGGAAACAAATAAATACTTCTTGGGAACTAGCACCCCAAATCCCCCCCTCAATTCTGTCCAGATATGAATTATTTTCCTCCCTTTTGAATGATTCTGGATTAAATGAGAAAGAATAGAGAGTGGAATGACATTAAGACCTCTGTAACTATTTGTGGCATGGTGATGAGGGGCATTGACTGTGTCTAGTGTCACCGCTCTCTAACTCTGCAGGGCTGAGTTTCCTCATGTGTCAAATAGGGAACAATTATACCTCCCTCCTAGGGCCATCGTGAAGAATAAAAGGGACAATTGTATGTACTACTAATAACGATATTATTGATATTTATTGATCGCTTATTAGATGGCAAATGCTGTGGCTAGTGCTTTGGGTGGGTTATCTTACCTGCTGTGCCATATTGTACCCAGGGCTTACCTTATAGCCAGTGCTCCATAAATGTTAGCAATCAGAAAGATAATGATCATTATTATCAACAAAGTACAAAGAGCCCGTCTCTATGGCCCATGGTGACATGTTTGCACCATCCTGCTCCTTGTCACAAAGCTGGTCCAAAGCCCTGCCATTCCAGGCCCTTTGAGGTGTCTACTTCCAGCTGCGCCATGCCTTCACCTCCTGTTGCTCTGGGGGAGAGGGCCAGATTCAGTCTTTTGGAGACCTGGGTGGATCCTTCATGGTGGCTTGGGGTCGCTTTCGATGCTGCCTCCCTCTCAGTCCTGCTTTCCCCATCTTTGGAATGTGATCAAGATGCCTCTATCCATTTGCTAGTAAGTTTAGGACTCTGGGGAAAAAGATGCTTTTTAGACACTGAACACTGCTTTCCAGCCACTGAGCTTTTTAGACACTGAGTGCTGCTTTCCTTCCTCCCATCCCCTGAGGCCAGCAGGGTGCTGTTTTCAGGTAAGAAGTCTCAGCGGCCACGGTGCCACCTGCAGGGCCAGCGCAGCTCCTGACACATGGTAGGTCTTCCAGAAACCATCTGTTGGAGCTGAAGAGACTCCGTGCTTTTAGCTCAAGTTCTTGTACTCTACATCTGCTGCGAAAATGTAATTCAGGGACCAGCTGCCACCCAGTCCTCATCTAGCTCCTCCAGGCCTGGAAACTGGAACTAAACGTGATATGCCATTTGTTTGCCTTTAGAAATAAAAAATAAATTGCTGCTAGGTTATGCAGCACATGGTATCCTTATGGGTGCTATATTTCCTACCAACACCACATACTCTCCCCAAAGTACTTTTCCCTTTGATTAAATGTACTCTAGAATCCATGAGTCCAGGCTGAAGTTTGGGGGTCAAATTTTTTAAGACCAAGCAGTATTAGGTTAGATCATTTGAACAGCTTGTTTTGTTGTTTGTTTGTTTGTTTTTTGTGGTACTGGAGATTGAACCCAGGGGCATTCTATCTCCAAGCTACACCCCCAGTCCTATTTATTATTCTTTATTCTGAAACAGGGTCTCACTAAGTTGCAGAGGGCCTCACTAAGTAGCTGAGGCTGGCCGTGAACCCGGATCCTCTGGTCTCAGTCTTCCAAGTATTGGAATTACAACTGTGTGCCACCACACCTGGCTGTTTGTTTGGTTTTTGGTATTGAGCATTGAAACCAGGGGACTTCTACCTCCAAGCTACCCCAGCCCTTTTTATTTTTTATTTTGAAACAGGGTTTGAGTTGCTGAGGCTAGCCTGACACCTATGAGCCTCCTGACTCAGCCTCCCAAGTACTGGGATTACAGGCATGGACCACCATGCCCAGCTAACAGCTTGTCTTCATTCATGGACTGTGTGGAACTTTATCTCCTCACACCTCCTCCCTCCATCCCTGCCACCTAAATGCCCTTTCTTGCTTCCAGTGTGCCCACGTCTTGAACTCTGAACTGAATGTGATATCAGGGCTGAGCAGGTGAGGTGAGAAGCACTGATGGAAGCTGATGTGCAAAGGTGTGCACTGGAGCTCCCTAAAGGGTCCATACGAAGAGATGTAGGCGCTCCGCTTCAGCACACCGGAACCCCTCATGATAGCTTCAATTTTATATTGTTAGTTGAAAGTCTTTTGAAAGAGGCATTTTGGGCCTAGAGAAGCATTTCAGTTCTTGCCTGGGTATAACTGATCAGAACTCCAAATTTCTGTCCTGTCCTTTCAACCATTTAAAATGTAGATTTGGAGCTGGGCATAGTGGCACATGCCCATAATCCCAGTACTTGGAAGGCTGAGACAGGAGGACTGTAGGTTCGAGGCCAGCCTCAGCCACTTAGTGAACCCCTCAGCAATTTAGTGAGACCCTGTTTCAAAATAAAAAAATATATAAGAGTTGGGAGTATAATCTGGAGGTAGAATGCCCCTGGGTTTAATCCCCAGCACCAATAACAATAACAACAGCAATAATAAATTAAATGTAGATTTGATATCAAAATACCCAGCAACAGAAATTCCAAGATCAATGAGATGGTAGCTAAACCTGCTTGTAACAAGGTCACGAAGTTGGAAAGAAACCAAGAAAATTCCATGGAATAAAACCCCCGGGGTTTTGAGGAAGGTGAATGATTGGGTGGTGGGATGCATTTGCTGATGGAGAGGACTGAGGTAGGGCAGACCAGTGAGTTCAGACACTAGACGGCTTTCAAACTTGTGTCCTGGCTTAAGAAGACAGGAGCACAGTAAAGATTTTACTTTGGGGATTGCCCTATATATAAGTTCTTTTTCCTCCCAAGTCCACACTGGCTTGGTTGGCTGAAGGGTAGGACACAATGACCCACAGCTGGGAACAAACAACCAGCTAGAGATTTAGAAATCGCTGTGGATGATCCACAAATGGCTGGGCCAGTTTAGTGCCAAACACAGTGCCCCCGCCTGCAGGTAAGGGGGCTGGAGTCAGGCCAGTGCCATAGAGGCCACCTTCCTCAACGAGGAAAGCAAGGCTGCCGCCAATCTAGGAGTGTCACAGAGTCACAGAGCCTGGGCTCTGGGGGATGCATTCATGTGTGTGTATGTGGTGTGTGTGTGTGTGTGTGTGTGTGTGTGTGTGTGTGTCTGTGTGTGTGTGTGTGTGTGTGGTGTTGGAGATGCAACTCAGGGGCATTCTACCTCTGAGCTGCAACCCCAGCCCTATTAATTTTTATTTGGAAACAAGGTCTCACTAAATTGCTGAGGCTGGCTGTGAACCTGCCATCCTCCTGTCTCAGCTTCCCGAGTACTGGGATTCCAGGCTGGGGATGCATTTGTGCTGGACGGCTGTGATGGGAGGGTCCTCCCCCCACTGAATCTGCACTGCGCCTTGGAGAGGCCGGGGGCGGCAAGTATAGGAAGCCAGGGGTACTGGAGTTCAGCAGAGGACAGGAGAGTCACTACCCCTCATTTGGTCTTTCAGCTTCTTCCCTCTTTCAAATAGGAATTATTTTCTATCAAGGCTGGAATATTTGTGAGGATAAAGTCAAATAATGAATGTGAAATGAGCTTCTTAACACAGTAAATGCCACCAAATGCCAGGTAATATTATTCCAAATAGCATCCGTGCCTGTCCTGCCCCTTGCCAGGTTCCGTCTGGTATTATGATTATTTTTTAGGGGGGAAGGGGGAGGGTGGGGATTGAATTCAGGGGCATTCTGCCTGGATATTTTTTTTTTTTTAAACAGGGTCTCACTAAGTTGTGGAGGACCTTGTAAAGTTGCTGAGGCTGGCCTCAGGCCTATGATCCTCCTGTCTCAGCCTCCCAAGTACTGGGATTACAGGTGGACACCAGCAGGCCAGCTAATTATTTGGTTATTCTTCTTTGGGGAAATGTCTTCCTTGCTCTGAATGAGGTCTAGAGCTACTTCAGGTGGACTTCTGGACTTTTTCTTTCATCTGTTGTACCTAGTAATGGATTGATCAGTGCTTGTTGAACTGACACTTAAACTACTATTGTCACACTGCCTTTTTTTTTTTCTTCCCACCACCATGGTACTGGGTAAATTCTGAAAGACAGTACCCACACCCCACCCCCTGTCCCCACCCCAAATAACCAAAGGGAATAAGTGGCACAGTGTGTATTTACCAAGAGTTAACATTTTAATGGTACTCTCTTAACTAGCTTACTTTTGTATAAAATGTCAGGAATACCAATTTAGATGTAAGAAAAATCACATACTGAAAAGTAAGAGTTTACGAACCAAATTTTATTTATTTATTTATTTTTTTGCGGTACTGGGGATTGGACTCGGGGGCGTTCTACCTCCGAGCTACACCCCCAGCCCTATTTTTATTCTTTATTTTGAAACCGGGTCTCACTAAGTTGCGGAGTGCCTCACTAGGTAGCTGAGGCTGGCCGCGAACCCGGATCCTCTGGTCTCAGCCTCCCGAATGCTGGGATTACAAGCGTGCACCACCACGCCCGGCTCGAACCAAATTTTATGAAACCAGGTTTATGCACTGAAAAATAGAATGCACCTCTGAATAATTTATTTAAGTATATGTTGGCACATTTTTGGTCCCTTCTAGGATTTCCTGGAGCCCTGTAGACTGTTATTCACTCTTAACATATGCATATATAAAAATATACCACCTATAAATAGCCACATGCTTTTTCAGTGAAATTAAAGATGGGAGAGTTAGAAGAGATTTTCCCAGTATAATTATAGGGTTCCAACCTACAACTGTTACACTACTATAGTCTACCCAGAGAATTTCTAATACCACTATTTTATTAAAGTACATTTTAAAAAATTAATGGTAAGATACTAAAAGGACAAATATCTTTTTCTTGCCAACATTTCTCACATACCTACTTAAAAAGATTAGGTGTGGCTTGGGGTTGTTGTGTAGATTAGTTTTGTTTTATAAATTGCAGAAAATTTTCACAAGTGTTTCTGCTCCTTATCTGGGGATTAACACCAAGCTCTCGCCAATGTTTTTCTTAAACTCTACACATGCCCTTTCACAAACACTTTCCCTCACATATTTTCTGCTAAAATGCACCTCCTTAAGAAAAATCCCTGAGCTGCTAAAAATCTTAGGTTAGAATGGCTGCATGAGAAGGAATCACAGCATGAAAGGAATTCAAGTGAGTTTACCAAAAAGCAGGTAGCAATTTATTCACATGCGGTCTTTGTTTCATAAGTAAAGACCACCACTCTTAGACTTTTGAGAATGCCCAAAGACAAGGCAGTTCACGTGAGAGGAAGGGGACCCATTCTTAGGAGAGTCATACAGCTCCCCTAGAAAGGTCTAAGTGCTTTCAGCAGTTAATTTTCAAAGGTGGGGGGAGAACAAAGCAAAATATATATATATATATATATCACTGGGAGCCTTCCTCCTTCAAAAGCAAATATTCTTTGTGTGTGTGTGTGTTACTGAGAATGGAACTCAGGGGCATTCTACCTCTTAGCTATGCTCTCAACCCCATTTTGTTATTTTATTTTGAAACAAGGTCTCACTAAGTTGCAGAGGGCTTCACTACATTGCTGTGGCTGGCCACCAACCTGTGATCCTCCTGTCTCAGCCTCCCAAATACTGGGATTAAAGGCTTGTGCCACCACACCTGGCTCAAAAGCAAACATTCTTAACAGGCAGTATTAGCATGGTGTTGAGAGGCATACTTTAACCCACAGGGTGTCATTTTATGAGCAAAAACTGGATAAACCTTAAGAGACTCAAGTTGCTCGTTTTCTTCTTTCTTGGATGCCAAAATCTTCACAGGTTAAGATGACCTCACACCCATTGTGATGTTCAAAACCCAAGAGGCTCATAAAGAAAAGCTACTTTAGACACGGGGCTACCTTCTCCTGGAGAGAATGTCACTGGTTTTCATTCCTTGTGTTTGGAAAACACCAGGCATATGTGAGAGCCTGTTAATTAAAGCAAAAACAGAACTGCTTCTGTTAGGCTTTAGAACTACAGAAACTTCCAGCTGAAGCCCGGTAAGACAAACAGCAGCACACAGCACCTGCCGGGGGCCGTGGCTGCAGAAGACATTGGCTGTATTTGAAAAAGCCAGGAAATTGGCACCTGAATTAGAGGCAAGTGAAAAACAAAACAAAACAAAACAAAAAACTTAGTAAGGCTCAGAATTGGGAAAATGAGAATGTCTTTGCCATTTCCCTGAGGGACTGTTTAATATCAAAGTGCCGGGAGAGCTAGGGCTTCTTAGCCTCATCTGATTCCAAAGTTAGCCTCTTCTGCAAGAGGAAAGAATAGCCTTGTGGCTTCTGAGGCCACCCCAGGGTCAGGCCAGAGTCTATTCCTGCCTGAGCTGCTGAGTCACAGCACCTCAGGGAGCCCGCTGGTGCTCTGCTTTGGTTTACCTAGAAGGTAGAGTGAGTCTGCTCTTATCTGGAAGCATCTATGGACTTTCCCTACCACTTGAACCTAAAGCATTTAAGTATTAACAATTTAGATAAGTGCATTAGAATACAAAAATACCAATCCACTAAAACACACACACACACACACACACACACACACACACACACACACACACACACACACCTCTTACTGAATCCCTCCCAAGGAAAAATCACCAGAAAAGCAGAAAATACCAAAAATATCTTCTAGTCCTCTTTCAAATATGGACTTCATCTCTTAAGGGTAGTAAACACAGAGAGCAGCCAGCCCTTTCCTAAAGGAGATGAGCACCTGTACCTTCACTTCAGTAGGTCATCCAAAGCTGGAGGTGAAAAGGCTTAGGAGGGTGTGTGGCGGGATGGCTTGGAGGGAGGAGGCAGGAAGCAGTGACAACAGGGAAAAAAAAAAAAAAACAAATAAAGGACAGTCAAGGCAATGATCGCACTATGTATTTGAAAAGGCCCAGAGATTAAAGATCGTAGTAATATACACCACACTCCTCTATGTGGGACAGGCTCAGTGGCATCCCACCATATCTTTTTTTTTTTTCCCCACAAAGTTTTGTTCTTTGGTTTATTACAATAATAGTAAACAAATATTCACTTTGTATTTTTTAAAAAATTTATTTGTGATCTGTACATGTGATAAAGTGGGGCTTCATTGTAGACCTTTAAAGGCAAAACAAAACAAAACAAAAATCCAAAGTAAAAATGTATAAATACAATATATATTTTCTTACAAAAAATGGGAGATTTACAAAATATACATACTGCACTTGTCTCTATTTTACAAATTTCACATGCACTTAAGAGATACAACACAAAAGATGCCAAAAGCTGTGTAGTGGCAGTTTAAAGGTGAGATAGTTTCGAAGGTTTAAGAAACAAGATTAATTTTAACTTTAATGTAAAAGCAGCTCCACTCAATTGAACATTACATATATAAAGTAACTTGTACTCCTAACAGCACCCTCTGATTGGCATTTAAAAACTGTTCTGAGAAATAGGATAGTGTTGCAAGACTGGAGGGCAGTGTTAAAGGTGGAGTAAAGTTTAGCTCCCATAATCCTCTGCTCAGCTTACACCATTATGCAAAAGGACCAGAGTTCTATTACAGAAAAAAGTACATGATTTAAGATTAATAAATTTAAGTCTTCCAGCATATTTCAAAGAACTCCAGAATCACTTTGAAGTTTACCTTCTCTTAATGACTTTCTTTAAAAATGGGGCCCATAGTTCAAACTTTCCTCTTCCTTCGCTATCATTTCTCTAGATCACCTCTCCACTCAATTAAAGACAGGGTCAGTATACACATGATGTTTTATAAACAGATTTATGGGACCAAGAAAAAAATGAACAAAATGGTTCTTTTATCCTTTTTAAAATTTAACTTTCCTTTATTGATACTGAAGGCTTTTCTTTTGTCTTGAAGGATCCAAATTGGAAGGAAGAGAGAGAGAGAGAGAGAGAGAGAGAGAGAGAGAGAGAGAGAAAAGAGAAGAGAAGAGAAACACCCTAAATGATGACTTATGGTAAGAAAAAAAAATGAAGGGAGAGATTTCCCTAAACATCTTAACGCGCTCAGGCTGGCCTGTTAGATCATGTGTTCTGAATTAAATGTGTATAAAACAACACTCCTTGCATTTCCTTTATCCAAGTCAGAACCTCTGGCTGAATGGGAAATGGAAGCACAAGGCCCTTCACTTTTCCTTAAAAAGAAATGTTTATCTCACCCAAATTAATAACCAGAGGGAAACCTAAGATTTGCTCTGCTTTGCCTATAAAAGTTGCCTTCCTCGCAGTTATGCCCTTCCACCAGGAGACATGGAGACACTTTTGTTTCCTCTTTAGTCTCTTACAACAAAGACAAGGGGAAAAATGCACTCCTGTTTTGAAAAGCAACAAGTCATCACTTCTTTTCAAGGTATTAAACTAAAGAAAACACCCTTCTTCTTGCCTCTTGCCTTCTCCAGAAAATGAAAAAGTAGCAGAAATACCTACCACTCGTCTCTCTTTAGCCTCATCTTGAAATGTCTTTCTCATTTCTTTTGCGTCCTCACACTAGGATCCTAGCAGGCAGGCCTCCCAGGACTTCCAAATGCTTATTTTACAAGACTTGAAAGGCATAGGGGAGGGAAAAACCGGCAGGAGGGGGTAGGGGAGGAGAGACTGTAATGTCTGACCCTGGAAATTAACCCATCTGGGCTCCAGTTTGGCCCCAGTGAAAAGAGATTATGGTTTGACCACCGCTTGACAAGGACACCACAGGGGTCCTCCCTCTTCCCAACAAAGCCGCCGCTGCACACAGAGCTGTACCTTTCTCTGTGGCCTCACTCCTGTGAGGCCTCTTGCCCTGCGCAGGCGGCTCGCTCACTGCCCCAGCTCCTCCCCAGAGCCGGGAAGAACTCACAGCAGTCTCGGAGGGTCTCCATCTTCTCCACCGGCCCAAACCGGCCTATACTTTTCACATTAACAGCATCGGTATCATCATCATCACCATCCTACAAGTCTTTGCTAGAGTCTTTTCATCCAAACTGCCTTTCCACCCCGGCCTTCTCTCCAAAACACCCCTCGCCCCAAATCTCTTCCCGTTTTCAGGTCATTCTCAGTGGAGGTGAGGTCACGGAAGCAAGCCCCCAGGCCCAGCAGTTGTTTCCCTACCGCGCCTCTCCCCCTGGCAAGGGGGTAGGGTAGCCAGGGTGGGGGAAGGGCCGGGGCTCATACCGCGGTCTCCCCCTTGCTGCTGTGGCTGAGTCTGTGGTAGAAGCGGCGCCACGACTGCAGGGTCTTGCCTGACCAGATCCAGAAGCCGGTGGTGATGCCCACGATCATGGTCATCAGGTACTTGATCATGAAGACGGTGAAGTCGGGGCTCATGGGCGGGAAGTGGCCGGGCGGGCAGGGAACGGCGTAGCTTTTGCACGTCTGCAGGAGCCAGGTGCGCTCCCAGTGCTCCCGGAAGGCCTGCTCGTAGAAGTAGCAGGCCAGCACGATGGTGGCAGGCACCGTGTAGAGCACGCTGAAGACGCCGATGCGCACCATGAGCTTCTCCAGTTTCTCGGTCTTGGTGCCGTCGTGCTTCATGATGGTGCGGATGCGGAAGAGCGACACGAAGCCCGCCAGGAGGAAGGATGTGCCTATGAAGAGGTAGACGAACAGGGGCGCCAGCACGAAGCCCCGAAGGGCATCCACACTCGATAGGCCCACGTAGCACACCCCGCTGAGCAGGTCCCCGTCCACCTGGCCCATGGCCAGGATGGTGATGGTCTTGACCGCGGGCACCGCCCAGGCGGCCAGGTGGAAGTACTGCGAGTTGGCCTCGATGGCCTCGTGGCCCCACTTCATGCCGGCCGCCAGGAACCAGGTGAGCGACAGGATGACCCACCAGATGGAGCTGGCCATGCCAAAGAAGTAGAGCACCATGAAGAGGATGGTGCAGCCCTCCTTCTTGGTGCCCTGCGCCACCGTGCGGTAGCCGTCCTCGGAGAAGCGGTCCACGCACACGGCGCGGTCCTCCAGCAGGAAGCCCGCCACGTGCGCCACGGCCACCATGAAGTAGCAGCCCGACAGGAAGATGATGGGCCGCTCGGGGTAGCTGAAGCGCCGCATGTCCACCAGGTAGGTGAGCACCGTGAAAAGCGTCGAGGCGCAGCACAGTACCGACCACACGCCCACCCAGAGGCGAGCAAAGCGCCTCTCCTCCTCTTTAAAGTACATGAGGCCATTGGCACGGCCCGGCTCGCATGGGGCGCCGCAGTCGCGCTCACCTAGGAAGCGGTAGCCCAGGTAAGGGGGCACCTTGAGCTGGCGGGGACACGAGAAGGGGAAGGCGGAGCGGCCTCTGCCGTCCGAGGCCCCCGGGGACAGCGCGGTGAAGGGCAGGTCCGGCTGGTAGGGCGCGGTAGGGTAGGCGGTGGGACCGCCGCCCGGGCCTCCGGAGCCGTCCGACGTGTTCTGGCCTACGCAGATCTCGCCCGCGCCGTGCACCGGGAAGTTCTCGCAGCGCAGCCGCTCTGGCCACTGGAAGCCGAACTTATTCATGAGCGCCTCGCAGCCCTGGCGGGCGCGCTCACACAGAGAGCGGCACGGGGGGATGGCCTGATCCAGCACGGTGCACACCGGCGCGTACATGGAGCAGAGGAAGAAGCGCAGCTCCGGGGAGCACTGCACCTTCACCAGCGGGTAGAACTGGTGCACCTCGAGGCCCGCGTCCTCTTGGTTCGTGTGGCCCAGCAGGTTGGGCAGGATGGTTTGGTTGTAGGCGATGTCCGTGCACAGCGGGATAGAGATGGGCTGGCAGAAGCCGTGGTCCGGAACCGAGATGCCCTTCTCTCCGTGGTACGGCTGCGCCCCGGTGCCTGCGGGCAGCGCGCCCAGCAGCGCCAGCACCAGGGCGCACAGGCCCAGGAGCGAGCGCGACGCCGCCGCGCCGGGGCCCCGCATCTCCGGCCGCGGGTGCAGCGGCGTTTTCAGCCGGAGGAGCGAGACGAGGCGACTGGGAGAGGCTGGGATGTCGGGAGGCGCCGCCGCGCCGGGCGCATGAGAGTCCTCCCGGCGCCGGGGCCGGGCCGTGGGCGTTGCGGAGCGGAGGACGCTGGCGCTGGGTGCCTGCGCTGCCGGGGCGAAGTCGCCAGCCGCGGGGGCGCCGCAGCCGCCGGGGCCCCAAACTCGTCCGCCGGGGCCCGGGGCGCCGAGGGGGCCGCCTCGCCCTCCCGCCGAGTCGTAACGGTGCAGCTTTCTCGGCGGCGAGGAGCAACAAGCGTCTCCGGTTACCCTTCAAAGTTTGCCCAAGTCTCTGGATCCCGGCGCACGGCAAGGCGCACGCCCCCCGCACCGAGTCCCGCCCCAGCCAGGGAGAGCCCGGCGCCGCCGCTTGCGGGCCCAGGCTGCCGCCGCGGCGGTGCTGCTCCGCCTCGTCGCCTCTAGGCTCTGCTGGCCGCCGCCGCCTCTTTCGCCGCCTCCTCCACACCCCGCGCCTTCTCCAATCCCAAGAGCTCGGCCCCAAGTTTCAGTCGAACGGCTGGTTCTCGCTTGGAGTCCGATCGGCGCCCTGGAGCCCAGAGCTCGCCGAGTTCTCTTTGGGAATCCAGGCACACTGCGTCTGAAGCTGCGAAGCCCGTGCGCCCGCGGCCTGGCTCGGGTCTCTCCGCCCCGCGCAGCCCCGGCCTCGCCGCCCGCCCGGAGGGAGCACGGAATAACGCCTGGGAGTCGCGCCGGTGGCCAGAAGAAGCGTCGGGCTCGCTGGGTTTCGGGCGCCCCGCCCCCTCCCCTCCCCCCATTCACAAACCACTCGGAGGCGGGCCCGCGAGCCCCGGCCGGCCAATGGCGGCCTTTGTTTTCTCTGGAGCCGCCTCCGGGTTGGGTGGAAGTCGGAAGAGGCGGACAAGGGGACGGGGGAGGCGGGGCCGGCAGAGCTCTGGGCGGATTCCTGAGGGGAGGGGCAGGGCGCTGGGAGGGAAAAGTTAGGAAAAACTTTTACCCTGACTTCGCTCAGGGGAGAAAAACGCACCCGAAAGGGAATTTGCTTGAAAGATTTGTTCCTCTTCCGGGCACCCTGAAATATGCATTCCTGAGCAAAAGGGCGCTCTCGCCGGAGCTTTTGCAAGGAGAGCTGAGAATAGCGCGGCTCCGGGGCAGAGAGGGAGACCAGAGTCACGTTGGCCCTGCCTGGGCTGGGCAGGCTGGCTGGGGCTGGGGGCTTTGGGTTAGCTGGATCCTAAGTGTGGGCTTCGGTACCGGGCGAGAAGGGGGCGCGCCTGGCCGACCGCTGCTCCTCCTCAGGCGGGGACAGACCACGTGAGGCCACTATCCTCTCTGGCTCCCTTCCCCAATTGTAAGGCGGAGGAGGGGTCGCCTTCGAAGAGAAATCGGAGTCGGCCGAGGGGGCCCAACTTCAGGCGGGAGGAAGTGCAGACCCCCGAGGAGTGGGCCGGGAGCGGGGGTGGGGCGCGGGGACCCGGGACCCCTGTGCTCTGGTCGGTGCGCACGGCCCAGAATCTGGGGAGCTGGTGTGGTTCGGAGATTTTTTTTAAGAAAGCAAGGCAGCGCTAAGGGAATGGTTATAAAAGTAACCTGAGACCGAGAGCCCAAGAACACTCTGAACGATTTGCAGGGCGTCTGCGGTTGCCCTGTTTTCCTTAGTTCTGCGGCATACAGCCTTTCGAGATCCCGTCTTCGTTGCAGAAGCAACCGTTTGATCCTCCATTTGTAATCTGCTTAGAAAAGTTTTAATGCGTATTTGAAAACAGGGCATTTGCTAATTGAAGGGTTTTCAAGACACAAAGAGGGGTTATTCTTGTTCTCGGGTAGCGTTTTCTGATTGGCAAGCGTTCTTTTGTTCTCAATTGAATCTTCTCTCTACACCAGGCACACTGGGCGCTCTGGCGCACGCTCTGATTACCCCTGACCGGTCCAAAGTTGCCAGGGGGCCCTCTCCTTTCCCTGGGCAGCCAGGAATATCGTGTATTCCCCTGCATAAAAGAAGTTGCATGTTGAAAATGAAAAGAAAAAAATCAAAATATTCTCTTTCTCTCTCTCGAAAATGAAAAGAAAAAAATCAAAATATTCTTTCTCTCTCTCTCTCTCTCTCTCTCTCTCTCTCTCTCTCTCACACACACACACACACACACACACACACACACACACACACACACACACAAACCTTATGCTTAAAAAACCCTCCAATTGGGGCTCTGAGGGATTTCTGATCAGGTTGAATGCAGAAGTTGCTGCCTCCGGTTTGCTTCTTTAGCTATGAAAAAACAAACAAACAACAACAACAACAACAACAAAAAAAACGATTTTGAAATCTTAAACAATTAATTGGATTCACTTCCCGGGAGACTTGGGCTTCTTCTGTTTTTCATTTACTTTCTATTGCTGGGAATCTTTCCTGCCACATCACAGTTCTTTGTTTCCCACTCCTGTTAATGGGTCTAAAAGGCTGCTTCCTTTGGACCAAGGTAGGTGTCAGACTGTACACACCTCCATCCGGGACCTCCAGAGGAGTCATCTTTTTGGTCCTAAGCTCAGTTTTCCCTTCACATCAGATTCTTTCTTTTTTCATTTCCTTTTGCTTTAAAGTAACAAGAATTAATGATACAATATTTACTTTGAAAATATTTCATTCGTCCCTTGTAATTTTTTCAAGCCCTCCCCCTTTTCTTCCTAAATTATTATTTCTATTACCTACCATTGTGGAATGCTGATATTTCCTTGAAAGATGTTTAAAGGCAATGCTGCTGCTTTGCTTTGTCATTTAAAGTGTGTGTAGTGGGAGTTAGATCCCTTTTTTCTCTCCATGAGGTTCAGGATATCCTCCTTTTCTAAATCAAATTTTCATGCTTATTCATCAGGCCACTGATCTAAGTCATCTTTGCTTATTGAGGGAGAAATACCAAGCACTGTCATCAAATAAAATGAAAACCGACAGGATAAAATACTGTCTCAAATGCAACTAAAACCAGTTTAGTTGATGAGCTTCTATTCCTCACATTATAGCCCCAGACAGCTCTGATGTTAGGTGATAGGGATAATAATTTAGAAAGAAAGGGGGGGGGAGCCCTTAATAAAACATACAAGGGATGAGTGAAATATTTAAAAAATGATTTATGCATAAAATGTGGAAAACCCATCCCAGATGGAAATGTCAAAGATGTGAGTCCTCTATGCTCTGTCCCAGGCAGACAAGTGCAAGAAAGCAGAGGAGCTTTAAGACAAAACAAATACACGTCAACAACAACAACAACTCTGTCCAGGGCTGCAGATGTAGCTCAGTGGTAGAGCACTTACCTAGCATGCTGGAGGCCCTGGGTTAGACCCCCAGCACAAAAGGAAGGAAGGAAGGAAGGAAGGAAGGAAGGAAGGAAGGAAGGAAGGAAGGAAGGAAGGAAGGAAGGAAGGAAGGAAAAAATGACACAAAAAATTCAATAAAAATTATTCCAAAAATTAAGAATTTGCTGTTTGTGAAATAGGTGCTGTAGTTTTCCATGCCTTGCCTGATACAGAATGCTATAATTTTAAGGAGCTAAGTAATAAAAGAGAATAGATCAGAAAAAGTTAAGTTCATAATGTAAGGGGCTAGTCTGTTTTAGGCTCTATGATGAGTGTAGTAACATTGTTTTATATTCTAAGATCAATTTAATTTTCTTTCCAGGCAACACCTTCCACGCCCAACTCCCAAAACCACTTACTGGTATCTTCTTTGGAAATAAGCTAAGGGCGGAAAATTTTGTAACTGTCTACTGCAAAACTTCCAATTGTCCCTGCCCTTTAAAATAACAAAGGCCTTTATTTCTTCACATCATAGTCATATGGTCCCACAGAAAAGTGATGCTATCCATTAGCTCCACTTTTTCAAATGCTACTTATCTTGGCTAAGTCCTAGGTTTATCTAGTTGAATTACATTCTGATGTCAGTCCAGATTTGAACATGGCTACCTTCTTGGTGCCACAATCCTGTGGTTGTAATGAAAGTCCAGCTGCAGGAATTGCTCATCCAAGGCCAGAAAGGGCAGCTTTTAGCAGTTGCTTTCCTTTCTGGACTCTCTTTAACCAGACAATTTTGACATTATAACTTTGAGAACTTGGGATATCCATTGCCAGGTTGCTGTTGACTTGTTTGGGGTGTTGGATCATTCCAGGAATGGGAACTAACTTCCTCTTTTCTCTTTCTTTTTCTTCTGGAGCTGGAATCCAGGGGTGCTCTACCACTGATCTACATCCCCAGTCTTTTTTATTTTTTATCTGGACACAGGGTCTTGCTAAGCTGCCCAGGCTGACCTGCACCACTGCACCCAGCTGGAGACATTCTTATTTCTAAAACACTTGCAAATGTTATGAAAGTTAGAGATGTCCAGATTGTGGAAGAGGGAGGCCATGCCATAATCATATTAAGTGTGTGGGCCCCATTCTGTGGAGATGACTTCTATAGCAGATTCAGTCATTAAAACTGTTTGACCAACATTTCCGTTGTTGAATGAGAGTTTTATCATTTATCTATCATTGTATAACAAGTATTTCAAAACATAGCAGCTTTAAACAACAAACAGTGTCTCCCAGTTTCTATATGTCAGGAATCCAGTGTGCTTAGCTTGGCCTTCCAGCTGGGAGTCTCGCACAAGACCGTAGTTACTTCAAGGTTCTGCTGCAGAATCCACTTCTCAACTCATATTCTCACAGGCTGTTGACCAGAGCCATCAGTCCCTTGCCATGTGTGCCTCTTATAAGGTACACTCAAATTATGGCATCTTGAGAGCAAAGACAGAGTGAACGAGATCGAGAGCGAAAGAAAGATGGCAATCAATCAAAGAACCACAGTCTTCTGTAGCCTAACCCAGGAAGTGACATCCTGTGACTTTCACCATATTCTGTTCATTATAAACAAGTCACTACCCACACTCAAGGAGTAGCAGGGATTAAACAAAAGCATGGAAACCCACTGGCGGGTGAGGGCCATTGTGAGCATTAAGCTATGAGGGTTGTTCCTTCCATCCTTCCCAGTGTATTATGAAGAAGAGGCCACAGAGCCGGGCGTGGTGGCGCACGCTTGTAATCCCAGCATTCGGGAGGCTGAGACCGGAGGATGCGGGTTCGCGGCCAGCCTCAGCTACCTAGTGAGGCCCTCCGCAACTTAGTGAGACTTGGTTTCAAAATAAAGAATAAAAAATTGGGCTGGGGGTATAGCTCGGAGATAGAATGCCCCTGAGTTCAATCCCCAGTACCGCAAAAAAAAAAAAAAAAAAAAAAAAAAAAAAAAAAGAAGAGGCCACAGAGAAACAACCCTGGTATCTCTGCCCTTGGGGAGTCCAGAAAAAGGAACACAAAGAAAAATATGTGTTGAAGCTGGGCATGGTGACACACGCTTATAATCCCAGTACTTAGGAGACAGGAGGCTCCCAGATTTGAGGCCAGCCTCAACAACTTAGCGAGGCCCTCAGCAACTTAATAAGACCCAGGGCTGGGAGTGTAGCTTGGAGGTAGAATGCTCCTGGGTTCAATCTCCAGTATCAGAAAACAACAACAACAACAACATATTGGCTGGTTACAACAGAACAGAACAGAACAGAACCCTAATTCTGACCAACTGTTTTTGTTTGTTTGTTTGTTTTTTCAAATACTACCTTTAGACTTGAGAAAGAATGTGGAGGAAGGTGATTAATGAAGGACTATCAGCAATCCTGGAGAAAATCTCCAAGTTCAGAGGATGGACCATTCCAGAGATCATATCTGTACTTCAGGACAGAGCATTGGGACCATCCTTTATAGAAAGAGACTTTGGCTGTCTGGGTCAGGAGGTGGAAGTCCTGTCAGCGATTGACCTCTGTTGTCAGTGCCAGAGGTAGTTAGTAACGGGACTTCATTCTGCTTTTCACTATTGATTTCCTGTCCTGCCTCAGGCAGGTCACTTAACCTCCCTAGCTTCCCCAGTGTGTTGTGAGAATTAGTGGTATACAATATTTACAAAATGCTTTGTGACTCACAGTCAAAAATTCATCAGGGGAGATTTCTGGTTTGGTTAGGTAGACACAAAGCATGGAGAAAAAAGGCCACGTTAGCTGCATATTTTGTGGCTCTGGCTCTTTGCTGAGGGCTTTTTTTTTTTTTTTTTTTTTTTTTTTTTTTTTTTTTTTTTTTTTTTTTTTTTTTTTTTTTTTTTTTTTTTTTTTTTTTTTTTTTTTTTTTTTTTTTTACAGTGATATGCAGGTAAATGCCTGGGTCTGTAAATTTACTGATTTCCATGGTGTAAATACTGCTGCCATGGCCAGTTTCAAACCAAGACGGTGTCCCTAAACTTGGAGTTGGGAAAAGATAAGCAGCAACACAAGCCTCTACAAGCTGGGTCTAGCACACCTATGGGCTTATAGAACTTCTCTTTAGATTATTTTTATCATCAAATATAGTTATATTTTAAATATAATGGCTACCATTTATACAGTATCAGGTGCTTTAGGTTCAATCCAGGGAAGTTAAGGTATAGGTTCCTTTTTATAGTAGCCAAGCCTGGACTAAAACTTAGATCTGTATAACCTTTTAACCTTTTTCATTTACTACATTGTTGCTTGATGTATTCATGGTACACATGGCTAGTTTTTGTCCTTTTGTAGGTCTGATCAAAAGCCATTCCAAAATTTAGAGAAGCCCCAGAATTTCTAAGCTTGAGATAACAAGCCAAGGTTAGTGATAATCCCTGAACAGTATACCTATTCAGGTTTTGAATCTCCTGGGAAGTGCCCATTAATTTTCTCTAGTTTCTCAAGGAATAATCTAATTCCTATTGTTGAAACTGCGCTAGTGGGCATCTGGATTGGGAGATGTAGGGGCTCTACTCCTGCCTACTACGGTGGGTGGGAAAGTTGGTGGTCGATCCATCTTTCCCCATAAGAGAATCTCTGTAGGCCACACAGCAAAGAGCGAGGAAGAGAAGCTGCAGGAACCAGACTCTCAGTAGGTGGTAAAGTCCCCAGAGAACCTTCCAGAAGATTGAAGATGGGAGCTGGAGCTATGGAGCCCACACTTAGTTGGACATCAGAATCATCTGAGGAATAAATGGAAAGGGAAGGGGGAGGAAAGAGGAAAGAAGGAAGGAAGGAAATTCAGAAGCTTGAGCCCCACCTCAGAAATGTGGAATTAGAATCTCTGGCATGGGACTTGGTAATTTAATTTTTTTTCGGTACTGGGGATTGAACCCAGGGGCATTCTACCTCTGAGCTACACCCCCAGCCCTATTTTATATTCTTTTTATTTTGAAACAGGGTCTCACTAAGTTGTGGAGAGCCTCACTAAGTAGTTGAGGCAATTTAATTTTTTTTTCAGTACTAGGGATTGAACCTAGGGGCACTCTACCTCTGAGCTACACCCCCAGCCCTATTTTTTATTCTTTATTTTGAAAATAGTTCTCACTAAGTTGTGGAGAGCCTCACTAAGTAGCTGAGGCTGACCTCGAACCCGGATCCTCCTGTCTCAGCCTCCCAAGTACTGGGATTACAAGTGTGCACCACCATGCCCAGCTGCGATTTAATTTTTAAAAGCTCGCTGGGTGCTTCTTTGAGTTAGTCAGGTTTCGGAATTGCGGACCCAGATTTGTATTCCAAACTAGTGCCTGGTGCCACCAAAGCCTTGTGAAATGTCTTTAGTTTCGCATGAAGGCCTCATTACACGATTACATTGTGAACTGAAGGATGGAAATAACAAGAACCACAAGGGAGTGTGACATGTGAGTTGTGTGTAGGGTGCACAAGAGAGGGAGGGGCGGTTGGATAAACGTTGGCTGCGTGGTGTGATGCTGGGTCTGGGACCTCATTTGTGAGTTCAAGTTTGCAGAAGCTGTTCTGAAGTGTAATGACTGCTGCTCCCACAGTTCACTTGGTAGCATTTCCTCAGACTGACATTGTCATCTTTGTCCCACATGAACCCTGACCTCAGAGATTGAGTTGGGAATAGATGATGTGACCCAGTAGTGAGGTCATCTGGCATGGGACCATTGTCCAACAGGTGTGCCCGCCAGGTATAGAATGGCTGGCCACCTAATTAGATCCTTTCACTGGGGGTCTGAGGTTAAACACACTGGCAGAAGCCGAGAAACTTTCAGTGAGAAAAGAAAAGCAGACACCAAGGAAGGAAGGGGACAAGGACCATCTGTTTCAAGAAGAGAAGACTAAAAGGCCAGGTCACAAGAGCCACAAATCCTTAGAATCCTGCCACCCCCACTAATGAAGCCACCTGACTGCTTGTCTCTTAGGAGCGACTAAAGAAAACTTTGCTGAGCATAGTGGCAGGGCCTGGGAAAGGCTGAACACATGTCTCTCCTGGGGGACGGGCCCACAGCCACAGAAGACTGACCACAGGACCAGCACCAGCCTAGGAGAGGTGTCCACACCAGTCGACTAGCCATGCCAGGCTTGTCACCACTGTCACCTTGCTCTATGGACTAGATAAAGAACTTAGAATATACTTCTCAGAGTGCAACTGACATTGAGTTGACTGCAAATGTGTTGCAAGATAGGAATTATCTGTAAAGGCCAGGAGAACTCCTTCTCCTGGGTTGTTAGGAGAAATAAATGTGTGAACGCATGTATTGTACTCAGCTTGGTGCAAAGGCTGCTACTGTCCCCCAGTATTGCTTCTTTAGTGTGTGCATACGTGTGGGGGGGGGAGGGAGAGAACTGGGGATTGAACCTGCACATATTCTACCTCTGAGCTACCGCTCAGCCCTTTTTATTTCATTTTTGTGTCTTGAAACAGATTCTCACCAAGTTGTTGAGGTTGGCTGCGAACCTGCAATCTTCTTGTTTCAGCCTTCCAAGAACTGGGATTACAGGTGTATGCCCCCTTGCCTGGCTCTAATATCTCTTCTTCTGTAGGCTAGAATGCCCAGTCTTTGGCAGGACATATGAACAACTGGGCTAAAGATCCCATTTCCCAGCATCTTCTATGGCAGCCACTGAGTTCTGGCCATGGATATCAGCACTAGTGTTATGTGCAACATAAAGTGACTGGATATCCCCTCCTCGCCTCCTCCTATTGGCTGGAACTCCAGAGGTGACTTTGGGAAAGGAGCAAGAGATAAGAGGAGCTGGCAGGTGAACCATGCTAGCCTGGATGAATTGCCTCTGGATTTCTCAAGCATGAGATGGAAATAAACTTCGGCCTTGTTTTAGCCAGCATTGTTTGAGGTTTTCCTATGCTCACAGACGCGCCTCATCCTATTTTATCCCAGTGTGCCTAGTGCATGGTAGGCACTCGTCACTCGTGTCTTCCAGGGCTCTTTGTGCTGCATTCTCTCTTGTTTTTTAGTGCTTTCTTACCCCGCTTATTTATTTGGAAGGTCCTTGAGAGTAGGAATTATGTCTTATTTTTCTCCATTGCCTTTTGCAAGGCAGACATTTGATTGTTGAATCGAGTTGTGCAGTTCATCAATCAGATGAAGTTTTGGTGAAAATAAGAGCTACAAATAGCAGAGATACAGGATGGTGAAGAACTAGCTAGGAAGAAAAGATCTGAAAATCAGGAGAAACCACGCACTAAATGCATGTCAACAAGGCAATCTGTTGCTTTTCAGTTGAACATAAGTTTGACATAAATAAAGTCAGTTAAGTGGTACGAAGGAATTGGTATGAAGAATAACTCAAATGGGTTAAAAAGGTCATTCTGAAGGGGGAAGTGAGGGTGGTGGTAGAGAGATTAAATGTTTAAAAACATGCTTCCGAGGGCCCACCGTTGGAAAGTTTGTTAAATGCTCCCCAAAAAGTCTAACATACAGCCAGCATCCCAAATAGCCGATGAGAAGACAAAAGTGTCTGTTTCTCTTAGGAAAATATAGGATATTGTTTAGCTGTCTCCTTAATTGTCTGCAAGTCTGTCTCTCTAGAGGATCCAGCTAGGAAAGACCAGCCAGGGAACAGAGAAGAGTACTAGGGGCTTTGATCCAGCCACCCACCCCAGGCCCTGCCAGTCTGCACACGGAGGGGCCTGGGCTGTGCCGTCAGGTTCCTTGCCTAAGCCTGGACTTCCCTCAGCGGACACTCCCGGGGGAGAGTCAGGGAAGTGGAGTAGATTTCTTCACAGTGCCTGACGGCTGGGTCCCCGTCTGTCCTGACCTGTGCCAGACGGCCAGAGCTCCACACCAGTGGTCCCTGAAGGGCCACTTGCCCATCGCGTTCTTCCCTTTCACAGTTCCACTTAGTGCCCCTGCCCCGCCTTCCCCGGCCTCCTCCCTATTATTATAAATAGCACTTTAAACTCTTGAGCCAGGCTCTTCAATTAAGGTGTAGACAAAGTGTTTTGACTCCACTTGATTAAAACTCTGAATGGGAGAGAACACAAACCTAAAACATTTGCCTTTCAAAGCCAAGAGAGCGGGAGAGAAACTGTTACGTGATCTCGAATTTGCCAGATGTCACTTTAAAGGGCCTACGAATTCCTCAGCCTTTGTTTACCAAATCCTTCCCTGGGGACCTCAGGGAACCGGGGGCAGTGGCTACCTGGCAGGGGAGGCCACCACGAGGCTGGGACTGGATGGGGAGGGGCAGGATGGTGGCCGTGGCTGGCTGGCCATGGTGGGAGTCGTTTGAATCTTGGTTTTTCCTCGTAATTATCTGGGGCTGCCCTTCGAGAAATCGGTTCTCTTTGCAGTTGGGAAATTAACCCTTAATCTCCACAAATGAGGGCAATCAACCCATTTACTAAATAAACACAGATCATTACAGACTGGCTGCTGCTCTTTGTGATTTAATTTGAGAATGGCTTCACCTGAGTGGCAGGACCAGAGCAACCTGGCCTGGCAGGGTCCCCGGGGGAGGTGAGCTGAAGAGGTGGCTAAGAGTCGTTGGCGGGAGCTAAGAATGGAGGGGGCTTTGAGATTTCCTCCTGCCCCACCCTACCTTCTGAATCCGTTTGGGGCTCCGCTGCACGGTGTTAATTTTGGCTTTGAAAGTGTGAAGGTGGCCAAAGCGGCTGTTATTAGAATGCTGCCTATCTGCGGCCTCTGGGATGGGAACAGAGAAGCCCTTTATTTCTCGGCTCACTCTCTCATTAATATGTTGAGGAATCTCTCCTTGCATTTAATTCCCTGCCTCAGCCACCAGTTACTCTGCTTATAAGTAGTCACAGACGTTTATTTAAGTCTCAGGCAGTCACACTGTGGCGGGGTGCAGTGCCTGGCGCTTGAGGGTGCTCAATAAAGGATTGAGTGCATGAATCGGGCCCAGCTTAAGTTGAAAAGGGTGGAATAAAACCACACAGACTTCGTTTATTTTCAAAAATGTATTTGGAGCCTACCAAGTGTGAAGCGCTGTGCCAGAGCTGGGAATATACATCCCTGCCATCGGGGATCCCAGCGTCTTGATTAACAAGTGAATGTGGGTTTCTGCAGTGACCTTGATTTTATCTGGAAATTGTAATAGGAGTTCTGCCCTGAGCTGGGAGCCAGCCTGTCCTGTGATTTAAGAAGGAGGGACTGAGCCAGGCTAGGTGGCACACACCTGTCATCCCAGTACTTGGGAGGCTGAGACAGGAGGGTCACAGGTTCGAGGACTCATCAACATAGTGAGACTTTCAGCAACCTAGCGAGATGCTGTTTCAAAACAAAAATTAAAAAGGCTGAGGGTCTAGCTCAGAGGTAGAATGCTCCTGGGTCAATCCCCAGCAACACACACACACACACACACACACACACACACACACACACACACACGAGGGGCTGAGTTGGAGAATGCTTTAGTTTAATTTTCAAAATGCACCTCAGAGTCCAGTCATTCCTTCCCTTTGTTTTACAGGTGAGGAAGCTGAAGTCTAAGACGGACGAGTGAACTGTCCAAGGCTGACAGAAAGCTGGAACTAGAATCATTGTGCAGGGGTTCTGGGCTCCTGTTTCATCCAAGAACCTTGCACACAATGGCCCCACTTTACTCTCTGCTTCCTGTTCCCCTCAAACTGGAGGTGGCTCGAGAGAGTGAAGTGACTGGCCCGAGCCCAGGGCCTCAAGGCGGCTCCTGACCCCTTACAGCTGTGCCTGTCACTGCAAGGGGGTGGCAGAAGCCACTGTGGAGGTCCAGCTTGACCCCAGCGGGCTCCAGGGCTCTTCCTGCTGACTGCCTGAGCTGGGCAGTGGGCTGCCGGGACTGTTCCTGTGGCCTCAGGGGACTTGTGAAGAGCTGCTACCAAAATGGAGGAGTCCCAACAGCCAGGGAGGTGGGAGAGGAAACATTTAGAGAAGAGGTAAACAAAGGAAGCGACAGACTTCTCACTCTGGCAAAGGGGCTTTGGTTTACCTGTGAAACTTCACTCCTCCTCTTCCTCTAGCCTGAAATGTATAAAGCTAGTTCAGGCTCCAGGAGATGGCCCATTATTTAAAGCCCTAGTTCTGAGGACCATATTGGTCTTGCTGTGTTTTGGCACCCAGGGTGGGTGATGTCTTGACTCAAATTCCAGCTGAGTAAGCCAGCCGCCTGACTCCAGTGTCTGGTATTTGTCTGTCTCTCTCTCCTTTCCAGTACTGGGCATCCTACCTCAGAGCTATACCCTCAGCCCTATTTACTTACTTTTTTATTTATTGAAACAGGGTCTCACTAAGTTGCAGAGTCTGAGGCTAGCCTCGAGCCTGTCATCCTTCTGTCTCAACCTCTTAAATACTGGCATTACAGGTGTGTACCACCATACCTGGCTATTGTTACTATTTCTAATCGCTAAAATTTATCTAATGCTCACCACAGCCTGGCATTGTGCTAAGCCCTTAACCTGTCCTCTTTGATTCTTTTGTTTTTATAGCAGGATTTGGAAATTGTGAAAAGGAAAGAAGAAAAGGGAGGAAATTTAGCCTGCTCCTAAGAGCACACGCCATCTAAGCACTTAAGTAAGCCTGGCTTGGAGAAAGCCCTAAAGAGCAAAGAGACAGGGTGAGCTCATGTTCTCTGTGGACGACTAGCTGAGGATGCCTTGCTTTCTCCAAGAGGACATCACAAGACCAGGGTGTTCACGGGATGCTGGGGCACTGTAGCATGTATAGGACCCCTCCCCTGCTAACCAGCTCACAGTTCTCACTCTGCTAGGAGGACTGGGAGAGGTTTTCCATGACCTATTTTGAAAGCTCTCAGTGTGGGTATAGCAGAGACTCTTTTCTTGAGAAATAAAGCTTGAGAAGTGTGATCGAGAGCCCAGGTTTTGTGGGTTTGAATTCTTGTTCAGTAGCTTATTAGTTATGTGGTTTTGGACAAGCTATTTATTTAACTTTTCTGGGCCTCAGTTTCCTCATCTTTAAATCAGCAATAATAATGTCACCTTACTCATAGGATTGAGAGGATTAAATAAATGCAAAGAACTTAGTACCTGGCATGCTGTATATGCTCGGTGAAGGGTAATCATTGTTGATAATGGCTTAAAGAGGGAATTTAGTCTAGGAAGATGGGAGCTGGTTTCTGACTTCTCAGAAGGCTGCCAGTATCCTCTATGCTCAGTCAAGAGTAAAAATACTATAGGAATGGCTGGGTCAGAGGAAAGTCACGCTTCTGAGTATTTCCAATGAGCTAATAATAAGCTGAAGAGATGGATATTTATAAGTTACTACAGACCACAGGAGCTGTTGAACAAAAAGATTTCTTTTCCAAATCGGGATGCATACACCCCATAGAAAAGATATTTTGGGTTTCCCATGTTTATTTCCACCCAGGACCTTTTTAGGCACACGTCTTTCAGAACCAAGAACTGTGCTAGGTCTATATGAAAGGAAAAAAAAAAAAAAAAAAAAACAAAAGGTCCTCTATTTCATTCGTAGGCAATATGCGCATAGAGTTTATCAACATGATAATCTTTGGAGAAGCCAACCTTGTGATGGAAAAACAGAAAAAAACTGAAGTGCCAGTGGTACATTTTTCGTGATGTTCAACTTTGTTTTTTTTTTATCAGAGTCTTGCCCATTTCATTTGGATTAGAGGCCAAGTCAAAATGCCCTACAGAGCATTTCAGATTTACAGAGCCTGCGGAATATGTCCATATTTGCAAGTGGAAGGTCAGAAGTGGTCTTGCTACAGGGCAAGTCCCTGGCAGGCAGTGTCTGCCTCCAAACCATGTTGGTATTTCCCAGGAGCGTTCACAGTGGGTGCTTAATATGTATTTGTTGAATAAATAAGCTGTCATTTCCTACCTTTCTTTATCCTCTGTGATAAGGGGAATTGTTTTATTTTAATGTGTTACTGGGGATTGAACTCAGGGGCATTCTGCCTCCAAACTACACCCCCGCCCTACTATTTATTTATATATTGTGGTATTAGGGGTTGAACCCAGAGGCATTCTACCTCC
>PVLC010021005.1:0-28456 GCA_004027655.1 Graphiurus murinus
GGGGGACAAAAACAGACTAACAGAAGGGCCGAAGGAAGGATTGCCTGGCTGGATGTGCGGATTCGATGTCTGGAGCAAAGTGTTTGTAGAGTTTAAAAGATGAGTCCAAGATTGTGTCTACCTCTGTAAACCTAAGTAACAGCTAACACATCTTAAGTTCTCCCCATGCTGTGAACTAGGTAAGTGTTTAAACACACATCAAGTATTTCTTACAATGCAGGGTAAAGGGTTAGTTGTAAAGAGCTGTTTCAGTGTGCAAAAGGAAGAAGTACTGACAAGTATTTATTTCATCTTGGCACAGGCAAGCTTTCAAGACCCCCGCCCCTCCCCCCCATGGCAATACCTTATGGGGCAGGCAGTGGGACTTCTACATCAGACCTTCCCCTTAGGTTTTTGTGGCGTTCTACCTCCGAGCTACAGCCCCATCCCTATTTCAAAACAGGGTCTAGATTGCTTAGGGTCTCACTAAGTCGCCGAGGCTAGCCTCAAACCTGCGATCCTGTCTTAGCCTCCCCAAGTACTGAGATTACAGGCATGCGCCATGACACCTGGTTTCCCTTATGATTTGTAGTAAAAAGTTAATTGGCTTACTACATGCCTGGCACCACAGTAAGTCCGTTTACCTGTTGTAAGAGGTTCTTGCCCCTTTTCCTTGTAGTAGCTGAAAGATAGTGAATTGTGCTTTTATTTACACAGGAGGAAACTGGCCCTTCTACTTCAACACTGAGGCCATGCTATCTCTGGCTAGCACCAACGGGCTTAAGCACTGGTGTGTACCTAGTGGGGGAAAGTGTTTATTGCTGTATAGTTAATTTTAAAAGAATTACCAAGTGTGAAAATGGCAAGATGCATTTAAACACTTTTAAGGTCCAGTGTACCTCTTTGAGGTCAACCATTTGCATTCTTAACTAGAGCACCTCCTTGTTTGCAAGGGGTTTCTAATGCAGCTGCCCTCCTACTAACCAGGGGCTGAACACTCAGGGATGTTCTGAGCTACCACTCCTGGATCTTTTGGGGGAAACGGGGTCTCGCTAAGTTCTCAGTGTCTAAAGGCTAGCCTCGAACCTGCAAATCCTATCTCAGCCTCCCAAGTACTGGGATTACAGGTGTACCACTACACCTGGGGCTCTAGGAAGCTTTTTCAAAAGGCAGAGAATCGCTGTATGCATGGACAGCTGAGGAGAGTCCTGGAATCTGAGCATCCTGGGGGTACTGTACACCAGTACCCCCCCTGTGAAACTCAACCAGGAGGCAGCCCAACATCCCCCCGCCCCAGGCACCTCAGATTAGTCAGGGATTTAAGAAGCACTTTCTATTATTGGGGTCACAAGTTGGACAGAACAGATACCCGTCCATTTCATGGAAGATCCCGTTTTATTTAGGTATTTGTCAAACCTCTAAAGTCCATTTTCCTGCCTAGACAGAAGCGCATCAGGTGGTTTTTATGCATTCTTCCTGCTCTAACATTTCACGAGGCTGATCTTTGTATCAGAATTTTGGGGGATGAGGGAAGGAGTTGTTTTCGAACTCATTAGACAGCCATAATTCAGTTTTTTTTTTTTTAATATGAACCAAGAATTCTAGAGGAAACTGCCCAGGGTCTCCACTTTACACTCTCAGCTGAGAAACCAAGTTTGCAGGTGGGAACTGCCTTCCCCGTTTGCTAGAATCATCATTTGCACCTCGCAACCTTAGCGGCACCCTTCGCCTGTACGCTGTATGAACTGCGCCTAGCAGGACCCAAGTTCATTATCGGCAGCATCTACTGTATACAGTTGTTGAAAATGGATCCTGCAGATGTGAGGCAGCTGTTTGTACTTAGCGGTTAAGTGTCTCTGCCATACCAGCCGACTCTGACAAAGGAATTGTTCTTCGCAAGACACCCGTCTCTCAAAGACTTCCTAAATCAGGACCAGATGTCCACACACAACTCGTGTTTCTCTGAAGATTTCTCTTGCTCGAGAAATAGGTTTTCGGGAAGGTAAGCGAGTTAGGATGTGCAGAAGCCGACGTGTACAAATCACGAAAGGAAGGATTTGAATAGTAGCTGGGTGCTAGAGACCTGGAGAAATATACTTCCTCAGTCCAAGTCAATCCCCTCAAGTGTGTGAAGTTGAGTGCTATTTTGTTTCTGTAAAATGGGCACGCTAAAATAACTTGCCCAAGGATAGACGGCAAGCTATGGGACTGGTTTTAGAATTCTAAAGCCATTGGCCAAAGATGGGTCATTAGCCCCAAGTATTAGTTCTTGCTTTCCCCCCAAGTAATAAAGCAGAAGTGAATACTCAGGTGTGGTCATGATGCTTCATTCCAGCAAATGGGATATAAGTGGACTTGAGTTTAGGTCCCATTCAGCGTTCTTAGAATAGGAGGTCCCTCTTTATTCATCCATTGCACATTCCCGGTGGCTGAAATCCACCAGATGATGGCTGGGGCTTCTGCAGCAATCGGAACACACGAGATAACCTTAGAATGTCTTGCACCAACAGAATCCCTGCAACATGCAGAAACATACAAACCCTAAGCAGATTGCCTCTAGGGCAGAGAAAAGCTATTAAAGTTAGGACCTACAAAGTTGGGCCACAATCACTGGATAAATATGAAGTCAGATGGCTTCATTATCAAGTACAGTGGAAACACGAGTGCCTGGTCAGTGGAAGCTTCTCTAGCCACCTTTCGCTAACCCTGGGCGAGTGGCTGCCAGAGGTAAACGAGGCTGGGATCTTAGTTCTGGGCACATAGAAAAGACTGCCAATACTGGAGCGTTTGGCCAATGACCTTCAAAAGTTTCAGTATGACGTGGCCACATTGCCCTCCAATACTTGAAAGACAAAGTCCAGGGTCTTTAGACCCTTGGTTAGGAGCTGAGTGGGGACATACAGTAGACTGGAGCTGAGTGGGGATATATACAGTAGACACTGCTGGAGCTACTCAAATAGACATCTTTGCATGATCTTATCCCGAAGGCCAAGCAGCAGTACGTGTCTCCTCTTTGGCTCAGGACAACGCTCTGGGCAGGTGTGCTGACCAGGTGACTGCGAGGGGCTCAGGGTACCATCACCTTGCCCCAGGGCCACTCAAGTTTGCAGAACACGGCTAAACCACCACCCCAAAGCTGAAGCTAGACTCCAACCATGCTGCAGTCTATGCCTCGCCCAGCCTCAGGCTCACCCTGCCACTAGCGATCCTCATTTCCAGGGACCAAGTCCTCCATCGTGCACAAATTCTCTGGGCACAGTGGTTTAGGGTTGTTTCTGAAGCTCTTTTGTCACGGGAGCAAGGTTTGGGGAGAGAGGGAATCATGTTTCTTGGCTGCTCCGAGGTATCACTTAGGAGGACCAGGTAGGAGTAGAGTTCTCCAAGGATCAGAAGTTAGGAGTGGAGGAGTTTCTGGCTCTGACTCTGGTCTGAACCCATGAAAGCAGACCAAAGAGCTCAACAGCGCAGAAAGTCAAGGCACCAGGCACCATCGTGTGGGCGTTCAAGTCCACTATCTGTTGCTACATCAGCATTTCCCTGGCAGCACTGCAGAGCTGAACTCTACTTATCTTGCGCTTCTTGGTCCTCAGTGCCCCCCCCATAGGGTACACATGCACGTAGCCTGCTCTGTCATATCAGATGCTTGAGCAAGTGGCTCTCAGGGGTCCTATTCCTCCCATCCCTAGGCTTTCCCGGAAGCAGTGTGAACCCCCAAGAAGAGTTTCAGTAGGTAACATGCAAACCTAGTTCATGCCCTTCCCATACGGTTCCATTTTAATCTCAGTGACCACCTCATTTTATAGGAGACTGACATTTAAATAAGCAATCTTTACCTGAGTCATGTAAGACTCAAGCCCAGGCATAAGGTTTTGTATTTAAGGGGGGATAAAGGCCAAGTACCTCCAATAAACTGTAGGAACAGCCTCAATATAATGGATATGTGAGACAAACCCATAGGCAGTGTCACACCAGGGAAAAAATTGAAAGCATTTCCTCTAAAAAAGTCAGGAATAAGACAAGGGTGTCTACTCATTTTTGTTCAATATAGTATTTGAAACTTTAGCCAGAGCAATAAAAAAAAGGGATACAAGTTATCCCTGTTCAGATTGTATGATTCTATACTTAGACCCCAGAGACTCCGAAGAGCTCCGAGAACTGAAATTCATAAATTCAGCAAAGTGGAATACCAAAGTCAGCAGACAAAAGTCAGCTTCTATTAAAAACTGAACTTGCTCAGAAATAAGTCAGATGAGTGAGTAATCCCATTAATGATAGTTTAAAAATAAATCTAGGCATAAGCCTGAGGTTAAACAACTTCTGATAAAATTTTAAGGCACTGAAGGACAAGACAGTCATTTAATCCATGAACATGGGATGTCTATTACTGAAAATTGAAGGACACAAGACAGACATCCCATGTTCATGGATTAAATGACTTACTGAAAATAACTGACAGATTCAATACGATTCATATCAAAATACTAATGACATTCTTTACAGGATTAGAACAATCCTAAAATTGTTATGGAAGCATAAGAGATCGCAAATGGCCCAGGAAATCTTGAGCAAAAAGCAATGCTGGAGGCATTTCAAGTTATACTACAGAGCTGCAGTAACAGCAGCAGCATAGTATTGGCATAAAGACAGATCAATAGGCTAGGGGACCCAGAAGTCCATGCATCTGCAATCATCTAGTTTTCCAGATAGGTACCAAAACATTGGGGGAAAGACCAAGCCTCTTTGACAAATGGTGCTGGGAAAACTAGATCTCTATGTGTAGGAGATCAACTAGACCCCCATCTCACCCTGTACAAAAAAAACTCAAGATGGATCAAGACCTTAAAGACCTGAAACTTTGAAACAAAAAGGAAAACGCTTCATGATGTTGACAAGGATTTCCTGAAAATGACTTCAATCGCTCAGGAAATAAAACTGACAAACGGGATTACTGTAGAATTGAAGAGCTTCTGGCACAGTAAAGAAAACCAGAGAGAGGAGACAACCCACAGAGGGAGAAAAATCATTGCTAGCTATTCCCTTTGACACCCCTGCCAGATGAACACACAAACAAGTAACAAGTAATCCAATCATAATAGATGGGCAATGACCTGGAACAGATACTTCACAGAAGTAGTACTAATGGCAAAGTAGAAAGTGCTAAACATTCCTAACCATTGGGAAACAAGATTATCTTGAGATTCCCTACCACATCAGAATGGCTATTATGAAAAAAAAAAATACTGCTCAGGAATAATATTGAATTCTGCACACAAGAGATACCTAAATGCCCTTGTTTATTGTGGCATTATTCACAATAGCCAAGTTCTGGCATCAGCCCAGATGTTCATCAACAGATAAAGTATGGTGTGTGTATATGCAATGGCACGTTTGGCCATGAAGAATGAAATCGTGTCATTTGTAGGAAAATAAATGAACTCGAAGACAGAAGGACAAATGTCTTCTCATGCGAGGAAAAACTCTGAACATAGAAGACGGATGATTGGAGAAACGGACTGGAGAGAGGAGACAGGGGAGAGAAAGAGGGTAAATAGCGGGAAGAAAACTAAAGCACAATATAGGCATGCATGAAAATGCTCCTGGAAAGAAGTCAGGGCTTGGGGCAGTAACTCAGTGGCAGAGCACTTGGCCCTGCATGCAGGAGTCCCCGGCTTCTATCCCCAGCTCCACACAAAACTGCAAGGTATCAGCAGCAAGGACTTCAGCATTGAGAAGTGGAGCTGGGGTCGTGCCGCCTAGGGAATGGGATTGAACGTGGCCAGTGGCGAGTCCCGGTTCCCAGAGTCCTTATTGTCAGCTCCAAGTGCCTACTACTTAGATGAGTCCCCAACAGACCTCAGTGTCCTATTTCTCCTTCGGCAGCAGCCTGGGCTGCGAAAGTCTTTCTCTGGCAGCCTTTCCACACTCTCAGCTGTGGCTCCCTGTATTGTTACAGTGCCTTACCAACAGGTTGGAAATGAATATATTTTCCACCGATGGCCAGAGAGGTCTCACACACACACGCTCACCTCTCTGGGCTCAGATACCCAGACAGAGCTGGCAGAATTCAGTCCCAGGGCAGATGCACAAGTCAGTGTTGGCCCCCGCTGACCTGGGGTTGAAGAGGGATTGCAGAGCAAAAGGAAACTTGGTTCACCCTGCAGAACCCCTTCCCCTCCATAAGCCGTGCCACGAGGTGCACGCTCCCGTCGGAGGGAAGACAGGATGTGTAGCTTGTGGCTATCCTTTTACCCCAGGGTGTGGAGTGCAGGGGAGCTGGGGCTGGCCCACCTGTCAGCTAGGACTTCCTTTCGCCTGTTCATTTGCTTTGTGCTCCTGGGTGGGCTGGGCCTCGTGGGATGAGGGCCTTGGGGGGGGGGGAGGCCAGTACGTCCTGGAATTCACACCCTTCTATCAGTGAGGCTTCTGAAGGCTTTAGCAGCAATGGAAGTCACCTGGAACAGAGTGACCAGACTAATTTCTAGGGTACACAGATACTTTCTTCCTTTACTCTGGGATACTACTTTTGCTGGTACCACATCATCAAGTTCTGGTGACCAGGAAACTCATCTCAGGGTTCAAGGAAAGAATGTTCAGAAAGCTCAAGGTGTGTACCAGGTTAAACTGATCCGGCTCCCCAAGTAGACTGGGCTTTGTGGGAAAGAACACAGTGGCGCTTAATTGTTCACCACATGAGTCGGGGGCACCAGGAACGGCAGAGGACACCCATTCAACCCCTGCAATATGGAGGTTATCTCCATTCCACAGCTGAAATGGGATCAGAAGAGCTCATTAGGGGCACAGGAACACTAAGGCAGGATGGACTAGGTATCTTTTGGTCTAGGACCATAAAACTCACATTAAGGATGTGCACAGGGAACTTAGCTCCGTGAATAACGCAGCGGCGAAGTTTGTGCACCTGGAGGATTTCCCAAGGAGCCTTTCCTGCATAGGGTATAGAATGCTACGAGCACATTTCCCTGCAAGAGCTCACACAAAGCCTCGCTTTCAATCCGCAATAAGCACTTCTCATAGTGAAAGATGAGCCATCTCTAAGATCCTGAAGCAATTGCCTGAATAAAACAGATCATAAAACCATTAGCAAAGCTTAGAGATACAACCTACTGAGGGCTGCAAACTATATCCCTGTGTCCCTTTCAAGGATGTCACCAACCCTACTAATCCAGCAGAGTTGTGCTGGACATTAGAAAAATTAGATAAAGCTGATCTGAAAAATTCAGTCACATCAGTGGACTTCAGCTGTTGCTATCTTTAATTAGCAAGTACATTTTTTTTTAGCTAGCAAACTTTGAGCCCCCTGATCAGCCTAACGACGACGCCACTTAAAGACTACAGATCTGGATTCTCGGGGCCCCAATGACTCCAATCATGGCGACTACAGGTTTGACATTTCATTTGGGGGATATTTCATTTGAGGTCAGAGTTGCTGGACACGAGTTTTCAAGACCAATGAGCAGATGAAAGCCGTTATGTCTTGTTTGGGTTTCCTCAGTTTTTTTCCCCAAACAGCCTAGGGAGAAGTTTGCAGAGGCCGACCTGCACGAGCGTTCTCCATCGAGTTTGAGCCTCCTGCTTGTTTTACCAGGAATCGAGGACATCAGAGACAAGCAGGACGGGAAGCAAAGTCTGAGAACTTTTTCTCTCGAGTCTGTCTAGGTCCGTGTTGCCAGGGAGCAAAGACATTCTCCCTTCAAAACGAAGACGTGGGGCCTTTGCATGAGACATCGGAACACTCCAACAAGCGCAGGGCCCTTCGTGTCTGCAGCTGGGGGATGGGAGATGGCAATGGCCCCTCGTGGGGTTTTGGTTAGACTATACAGACATGCAGATGGAATTTCTTGCTTAAGACATGCCAGAGGTTTCAACGGGCCCAGGTCCACGAGCCAGGAGACCCCTGTTGGCTCACACTATTCGAGACACTTTGGAAGTGTGGAAGCTTCCCACTTGCTCAAGACTTCAGATTCACCAATTGTAAAGATTCAGTAACAGTGTAGGATTAGCCAACCATGCCTTCTTACTGGGCTACGTTGTGCAGAGCACTTGTATTTCAAGTTTGTTGTTTTGTACTGGGGATTGAACCCAGGCGCATTCTGCCCTCCGAGCAGCACGCCCAGCCCTTTGTGTTGAAACAAGATCCCACTGGGTTAACTCAGGCTCGCTACTTTCTGAAGCTGTTCACTAACCTGCCATCCTCCTGTCTCAGCCTTCCAAATCCTGGGATGACAGGTGGGCACACCTCCAAGCCCAGCACACCCAAGTTCATTTCAACTTCAATGGGTAGCTGCCCCCCTTTTCCAGACATGGGAAAATGAGAATTGATGTGTCTAAGTTGACACAGGCTGTATAAATTGAGATGCAACCTTGACAAAGGCTCCTCAGAATAAAGACATCTAACGGCAATTCTGTGCCAGTCCGAGTCGAGCATTTTATGTCCTACTTTATCTTTACACCATGACAACCTTGGAACTACACCTCTGAAGAGTCTTGGTAATGAGACTGGATGAAGCCAGCTGTTGGAGTCTGAAAGTCACCATGGCCTTTACACCATGGCCTTTCTTCAGGTCCAGGCCCATGACTTCCCTGTTGCCCTGCTGAAGTTCAGACCACCCAGCAGCTTCCCGTCCATCCCTGCCAGCCTTTCTCTACATCAAGACCTGGTATCGAGACCGACAGCTCTCCTGGCCTCCCTACACTCCTCTTCCTGTTATATTCCTTAACAGACCTCCTGTATCTAATCCCGTTTTAGGACCTAGATTAATGCAAGAATCTAGGTGTTCAATCCCAGTTCTGAAGAAAGACTAAGATGGTCATCTGTCCAGAGCCAGAGCCGTGCATTAAGTAGCACCTGGGTTGCAGATTCTAGAGCCTGTGGTTTACATTGCCCTAGAGTCCAAGTAATTCTGATTTGGACCCAAACCACGATGTGCAGGCCAAAGTCCACTGTTGCAACTGGCAGGATTGGTCTTCTGGGTACTAGAAGGCATGTTCTAGAACATTCCCAATTCTTTGTTTAAAGCAGAGCTATAAGCCCAGAGGAATTCCCTACAGGATCGTGCTTCTTCCCATTCTGGGTGTTCAGGTGTGTTCCGAGAACAGGCCTGGCCGATGAGGCATGCTTGTTTTTAAGGGCATTCTTTAAGCGGCCTAGGTCAGTTGGACCAGCCTCAGGCTTAGGGCATGACTGCACAAAGATGCCCAAGCCGGGCCACCTCGAGAAGCTCCACAGCCTTAGTGCAATGCTGAACGTTCTAAAACTTGCTTGACAGTTAGTGACTTGGGCCCTGGACCATCAAAAGTCTGGTTTAAACCCTCTTAAATCTTCCTAGTATTCAGGAATATTTGTGAAGTCAGAGCCTCGATGACCATTTACACAGTCCCCTAATAATCATGGCTGATCAGGGTTCAGATAGGAAGTCAAAAGGATAGCCTCATGTACCAGGGTAAAGTGACCAACAGGTGAACTTATCGTTGGGACAAAATCCTATGCTACTTGATCTCTCCCAGACAATTGCCCTTAGAGATTTTTCCCATTCTATTATAAGTTCTGTGCTGTGCTAGAGATGACTCTTTGCTGTACTGTGCTAGTTACTCCCTGTTTCAACCATGACTAGTCCAGGTTCCTCCTGTTTGGACCCCAAGAAGCCAGGTCCTTTCTGAAATACACTGAAGATCGCTTTTCTCTTTGGACCCTGAGAAGCTAGCACCCTTCCCGTGTTGGGCTGGGCTAAGGATTCGCAGGTCTTGTGTGTGGCTTGCAGACCCCTCCCGCCTATAAATACTTTCACCCTGTCTTTTGATACCCACAGCATTCTTAGTATTAGCCCACCTGCTTGCAGATATTGGGATAAAATTTTGCTCCCCGTTCCATTCCTGTCTGCCCTCGTTCCTCTCGGAACCAGGCTTAGCTCAATAAATGAAGGCGTAGCAGGAATCCCTAGCTCCTACTCACATGTGAAGAGCTACCTTTTCTGAATATTTCACAGATGTTTCCCCTTAGGAGATCAGGCTTGGAAGAGCTCATTTGTGGAGCATGTTCTTGGAGTGGTGTCATTCATATACTTCCTCATGACAGAGTTTAAAGAGATACACTGAATACTTTTCCTTAGTATCTGGAGAGATTTGAGCAGTTCAACCTTCAGTTATTCTCTGGTAAGTAATTGCCAAGCATCTAGGATCAAACATGTAACAGGGGTTTCATTGGAAGCTGTCTCCCAACCTTTTTTGTAAATAACCCCTCTCTCCCTTAAGGTTTTAGTTCCCCTGCTGCAGCCTGAGGTGAGAGTCCACTGATCTTCCCAGAACAGAGGCCAACCATGGATGCCAAGGTCCCAACCCAGCACACAACCGACCTCCTGCCTGGTGTCTCTGCTCCATTTTCCCCCTATAAAAGCTCTTCATGCTCTGAAATGTTAGGGATTTGAAATAGTCAAAGCCAACCATCTATGGATACTATCCTAAGACTTTTCCACCAACTTCTGTCTCCAGGGGTCAGCTTGACCAGCAAGCAGCGAGCATGTGAACTCCAGTAATGGTGCCAATCATCCAGCCGTCATCCCCTCCCCAGGAGAGTCCTCCTTTCTCGTGCTTGTGGGAAGCACAGATTCACCCGGGTGCACTGGAGATTTGCAACCGGCTCTCCTTTCCGGGTTTCCCACCAGGTCACGGCGACAGGCATGCCCCAGGGATTGACGTCCTCACCTTTACACCTTCTCACACCCTGCTAGGTGTGTTCTAATCACCGTGGCAGGCCCTAGCTGTCAAGTCTCATTACTTAAATATATTATCTGGGTCTGGCCCTGGCCAGGATGGTGGGATTAAAGCAATAAAACTATATTAGACAAGTGGCCAGTGTTAGGACTGTTCTTACCACAAGGGCTGTGGCAAGATGTCCCACAGCTGCAGCAGCAGGAACCCCACTGCACCCCCACTTCCTGTAGAGGAGGCTGCTTCTCTTCTCCCTCGGCAAGATGCTGGGATTGGTCCAGCCATGAGAACCTTCAGTCAGTTAAGTCTTAGAGCTGTTGCCTAGCAACAGAAGAGCGTACTCAACCTCCCAGAGGTCCAGAGGCAAGGACTCCTGTCTGGTTACTTTAGTGACCACTTGGCCTAAGGTAGCATGGGTACTTCACTTTCATACTTATTCCAATGCCTGTGTTACTTCTTTTTGAAGGGGGCAGGGCATGGCTCAGAAAGAACTTTAGAGAAGGGGCAAATGGAGGTTGTAGCTAGAGGTCATGAGAATTTGTGTGGGGGGGGGGGTAACTGGAGATTGAACCCAGAGACATTCTACCTCTGAGCTACATCCTCAGCCCTGTTTTGAAGCAGGGTCTTACATTAAGTTGGGGAAGGCCCTCACACGAGGTTACTGAGGCTGACCACAAACCTGTGATCCCGTCTCAGCCCCCCTACACCAAGTACTGGGATTACGGGTGTGCACCACTATGCCTGGTTGATGAGAATTCATAAGGTTTCTTCAACTTTGTTCAACAGATATACACAATAGTTATAAGAATGAATTTGTGTAGTAGGATTGATTTTTCTGATTAACAGCAAGGCGGAAATACCCTGCATTTCATGACCATCAAAGATTTGCTGAAACCAAGTTTCTGAACTGCTGTTTGGAACTTAGATTTTATCAATAGGCATTTGGGAAAAACATGCCCAGTCCTGCTGTTTAAAATTATAGCTGCAAACCAGCTCAGGTCTGTGATAGCAGCCTCGTGAGGTGCATTATCAAAGCCCTGGGCAACAAGAACCCCGAGGGCTGCTTGCAGGACGAGACTCCATCCCTCTTCCTCCCCCATGGACTCTACCACTTGCCTAGACCAGTGGGATACTCGCCACACCTCAGTTCCCAGGAGGAACAGCTTTCCCAGATGGTCTTTGGTCACAGCTTGCCTGGGAGAGACCGTTTACACCATCACTTGGGACCCCAACTCCTAACAGTGAGCAGAAGCATGGGCTCAGAATCCAGAGGACCTGGAGTTGAGTGGGAATTCTACCGACCCCTCCCTCTCAGGAGCATGGGAGCTTGAGCCCGTTTTCTCTACTGTAAAATGGGAATAGCAGTATCTACCTCGTCTTATAGATTGAAGACCGGCTCAGAGCTTGTCATATGTTGTAACCAACACACACACACGGCGTTTGGGTCTCAGTTTTTGGCATTACAATGACCTTGCTGCTTCTGAGTTGTTCTGAGCTTACATTAATCGCCATAGACCACACTAGGCTGACGGGAAGCTTAGAGCCAAGTTCTCCGCCTTCGTGGAAGATCTCTGGTTCGTTTGTGCACACTCATGTGACCCCTAAGTGCCTTCTGTTAAACTGGTGCTCAGAGTAAAGGTCTAAGTTTTCAGAAGTGGCAAGTGCTTCCAATTCAATGCAAGAAGTGTAGCTACCTAGTGAGGTAGGCTAGCCATCTGTTCACCAGCAACAGATATATATTCTCCCAGAACTCGAATGCATGAAAGACAGACATCCTCAGAGTTGTTCGGCTTTCTAAGGAAGCTCAGCCAGAGTTTGCTAGAACAGTTGGTTACTAGAAACAGCCAAATTCAGTATCCGCCACTTCAACTCAGCACAAGCTGGAATTATGTTCAGACTCTGGTGCCCAAGAACCGAGGAGGCCAGAGGTCCGAGATCCGATCTCGTCGTGCATGACTCTGGGTGAGAACTTACTGAGCAGCTTTTCTCATCTCTGAAGACGCGAGTACCACCAGGCACCCCGGCCCGAGGTTATCAGGCATCTCGAAGGAGACATTTTAGGAGCCGGAAGAGCCCAGTCTGTTCTTGCTCATAATTTCAACAGCTAGACCCGAGGGTATGTCTCCGGGTCCTCCTGCACACAAGGAAGGTTGGGGAACCATAGTCTACCCAACTGCACAGGAGTGTGGCAGAAGACTTTAGCCAAAAAATAGACATGAGGCTAAAGTAGCCCTACTAGGAGAGGAATGGAAGCCACACTGTTGAGGTCACCTTGATACAAGTGGCAAAGATTGACAGGAGGCCAGGGGACAGGGCACGGGCCTCTCCCACCTCCTTTCTGCTGCAACTGCCTCAAAGTCAGATCTAAGTCTGCTTCAAGCTCGGGCTAAGTGACTAGCTGGAAAGGTGAGGATGTACTGAAGGCCAGTTACCAAGGGAACGTGTTAATGTTGGCCCCACGTGTAGCTCAAACTCTTTCCCCAGCCTAAGTCCCAGGTAGGGAGCATCGGCCTCAGACGTGCCACCCCAGCGGTCTCTCCTCCCCCCACTGGGGTGAGAGTTTTGGACTAGGGATTGAATCCAGAGGTATTTTAACCTAAACTGCCGAGGCTGGTTTCAAACCTGTGGGTCCTCCTGTCTCAACCTCCCAAGTACTGGGAATTAAGAGCATGAGCCACCACGCCCAGCCATTGGCAAGACTTTCTGCTCAAGCTGCTGGTGGTTTGAGACCCTTGCTGCCCGAGTCACAGCACTGGTGACCCGCCCCCCAATGTTGTCTCTACCCACATGGCCACACCACCCCCCTTCATTGTCCTGCCACAGGATGTTGGGCCCACCTGCCTCTAATTTAGGATGTTGGGCCTCCTTTCAGTTCTCTATCCAGAAAGCTCCCTCCACACTATCAGCTGGAAAACAGAGGGGTCAGGGCTCCCCCAGCTGAGTGTCCATCCGAGTTCTCTGAAGTCCCAGGCAGGCCAGATCCCTGCTCAGAGACCCCTCAGTGCTACTTTCTCATCCTCCGTGGGACTCTATGGTCCACTGAGGACACAGTGAGGCTCCACACCATTTGAGCAAGTGTCACGGAAGAGTCACAAAGATGAGGTTGTAATCCCAGCACTGTCGCTAGCACGTTTATTCTTGTGTGGTACTAGAGTTATAAACCCAGGGATGTTTTACACCTCTGGGCTACACCTGCAGCCCTATTGTGAAACAGGGTCACGCCAAGTTAGAGGACAATAAGTTGCAGAGGCTAGCCTCAAAATGGATCCTCCTGCCTCAGCCTCCCGAGTACTGGGATTACAGGCATTGGGGGGGGGGGCACCACACCCAGCTAACACGTTTACTGGGGAAGTCACTGCAGAGTCATAGTTCAGGGTCTATAGACAATTTGTTGCTGCTCGTGTAGTGCCCTCGATCCCAGAGAGAGGTATAAAGAGTTTTGAATCAGCAACATTAAGGCAGCGTCTTTATTGGGGTCTCACGGTTGAGGGTTCAGCCTGGGGTTCCTGATAAGTGGGCAGGCTGGTCATACCGACTAGACCTTGGTTTCCTTTAGAGTCTGGGACCAGCCGACATTTAGTCACATTGCAGTAGACTATGGAACAAGCCATGCCACCAGGACCCTAGGAAGGTCACGTGCCTCAGACAGGAGTGCTATGGAGCGGTGATACGGGATAGACCAGTAGTCAAGACTCATACGTGGTACTGAGCAGAGCACTCAACGGCATTGCTTAATAAGCTTGCTTCAGATGGCAGCCATTACTTATCTTACTCAGAGCTAGCCATCATGTCCCTGCTGCGAGGACAGATGGGTTCCGGCACCATGCACCCCCTTGCCTTCATCTGACTACTCACAACCACCCAAACTAGGAAATTGTTCTAGCTATTGACCGAGCTGGAAGCTGGGGTTCAACTCGGACTTCTTGGATTCAGAATCCCAGTCTAGGATGTTCCATTATGTTAGTTGTGTTTTTCCTCATTCCTTGCAACTTTGACCCAATTTTCAGGGGTGTTTGTGCTCAGTTACTTGGCAACACACCCCTCCGTTTGGGAGGATTGGACGTGCTCTTGCGTGGGGCTGGGCGTCTTGGAAAGCAGAGATGCTCAGAGAGGGTGCCTCAGACCAGGAGGTGAGATTACCAGGTATCGCTGGTCATCTTTGTCATGAACTTAGCTCCAGTGGCTTCTGACCGGATTCTCTGTTGTAAGAAGCATTTGGGGGACATACTTTGGGACGACACAAACACTCCATTTCTGTTTAACAGCCTACTCAGCTACTGCCCTTTCAAATGTGGTTCTTGGAACCCTGGTGAGCTAGCTAAGTCGACGATCAAAAAAAATAAGGCTGTGACAAGTACTGTCAAGCCTCCAGGTATTTCCTGCGAACAACCTTGCAGGGTCATCTTCAGGCACCTTTTCTCTGGATCCCTTCTTCCAAGCCAGGAATGCAAAGCCTTCTCAGAAGGCAGAGGCTAGGGATAAGCTTCGTAACACCCTGAGAAGTTTCTAGAATGAATGCCGAGGTACGGTGTTGTAGGCAACTCTGCTAACCCTCCTAGAAACAGGCCAAGAACGATCTCCGCAGAGGGAAATTGCTCGAGTGCAGTTGATGCAGGTGCTGGAGCGTGGATTTCTTTTGAGTACACGACAACTCCCTCTGCTCAACATTTGATCGGCGATTTGGATAAAGGCAGGTCTGATCAATAAGTGGCAGGGCTACGAGAGCTAAGGTTATTCACATTGACAGTTGTTTCATTCCAGTCTGCTAATCTTTGAACTTCATTTCACCAGGATGAATTCAAGGATCGATCGAAACTGAAATCTATGAAGACGAGAGATTTCAGTGGAAGACACTTCAGATTCTGTGTGTGGTGCCAGTGATCGAACCCAGGGCCATTCTACCTCCGAGCTACACCCCACTCCCCCCAGCCCTATTTGTTTTGAAACAGGGCCTTGCTGAGTTGCCGAGGTTAGCCTTGAACCTGTGATCCTGTCCGTCTCCCAAGTGTTATGGATTTACAGGTGTGTGCCACTGCTCCCACCTTGGCTTCAAATTTATAACATCAACAGAATTTTAATACCAGAAAAGCCAAATCAACGTGGGGCCACCTTAACATTACCAGGGCTCCAAGACAGTGAAGTTTGGAGAGTAAAGCTACGTATGGGGCCCGTCTCTCTTGCCCCACTTCCAGAACCCATCCATGGATTGTGCTGCCATCTGTACTCAGGCTCATGCTTCCTCAAATCCATACAAATAACCCTGCATCCCATTTCGACTGTACCAACACTGCTTGTGGGTCCGAGAAATGTCCCCAGCTTAGCGTAGGAGCTAATGCTGCCCAAAGTCGTCATGCAAGGTCACAGAGGCAAGATTAGTACCCAAGCTTGGTTCTTAGTGTACAGTTGCAAACAGGTAGAGAGTAGCATCTCATCACCATAGAAACAAGGAGCCCGGTCCATGGCCTGGTGTCGAATGGGCCAGCACCGCCAGGTGCCGAGCTTCTGTCTGAAACTAGAGACGTGTCATCCCTAGAAAGCTGTTCCCAGACCAAGCTGCTACCACACAGCAGGGGCCCCAGGAGAGGTTTTTCAGATTCGATTGACATCTTGTTTTCTGGTCTTCGGCCAGCTTCCCCTGAGCTTTTCCACCCCCCTCCTATTTCCTTATCAAGCTCTGGGTGGGGGGCCGATACCAAGGGCTTCGATAAAGCTCCCTAAAGAGACAGCAAGCTGTAAACATTCCCACTGATGCTGTTCAATTAGCCAGGCTGGGAAAGTGCCCGAAGCAGATGGCGGCTTGTCACTGGAGGCCAGCAGGGTGCCTGCCACACCGAGCTGTTGAAAGGCGAGTGGGTGGACCCCCGCCCCCCACGTGGAGTTCTAGTAGAGCCTCTGAAGGATTCCATGCAGTCTCCCAGGGTGGTTATGCATTCATGGTCTGATAGACGTGGCCAAGCAAGGATGTATTCATAGCACAGATAAGTTAATCACTTATTAGTGGTGGTGGTAGTGGGAGGGATCGAGATAGAGCTCTTCAAGATCCTGCCTCGAATTCCAAAGCCGCATCTGCATTTGACACTGATTACATCCAAGAAGCTTCCCTGTTTACAAGGTTGCAAACCCAGAAACATTCTTCCTGGCTACACCCCAGCCCCGTCTTCTTTCTGAGCCGGGGGCTAAGTTGCCGAGTCTGGCTGCAAACCTGTGATCCTCCCGTCTCAGCCTCCCAAGTATGGGGTTACAGGCATGTACCGCCACTCTGGGCTTACAAGGTTGCCCTTTTAAAATGCACTTTCTAAATAGGGTGGGACAGAGAATAAGGATCAACTGTTTGCTCGGCACGATCCTAGGCTGTTGAATCCTGAATCTGAGAAAGTACGGATTCAAGTAAGGGAAGGCACTGAATCCATAGTTTGATAGCTGAAAACCCAAGAGTACTCTTCCATGTGAGAAGTCACACATCTCTGGCCTTAATGCTTATTCAAACACCAAACACTTTGTAGAAGCAGACTTGGCATGTTTGTGTATGTATCTGTGACTTAGGATTTAGTCACTAGCTCAGAATTGCAATTGGGTTCTATGTTTTGTTTTGAAACAGTCCAAGTTGACAAAGCTATCCTTGAACCTTCAATCCTCCTGTCTCAGCCTCCCCAGTACTGGAATGACAGGTGCGTGCCACCATACTAAGTCTCAAAGATTTTATGTTCATAGAAAGCATCTTAGGTCTTTGGGTAGGATATTCGCTAAACTAGAACACAAGTCACATGGTTTGTGGAGAGGACAAGGGACTTTGTCTAAGGCTCAGCCATCGCCATCCGGGTGGACAGGGGAGGGGCGGGCAGACATTCCCCTGGGGAGCCCCCCCCATACACACACACACATGCTTTTTAGACACTAGAGGTACAAAGTAGTCTTAAGTATCCTTTTTCCAAACCACACAAACTCCTTTTAAGAGATACAAATCACCCTGCCTACCCCACACCCCCTAGGAACTGAGACTACCCAGACCCCAGCGATACAACTGTTAATACAACCGGAGCCATGATTCTGTACCATGTGACCTCAGCCAGGACACAACTGATTGGATAAAGCTGCCTTCTAGCCTGCAATCAGAAAGCCGGGTGGGTCCTACGTGTTGCACGTCGCAGAGGCAAAATGCACAGCGAGACACACTCCTTGTTGGCCGGCAAACCAGGGTTTTGGCGATTTACAAGTTTCCCAGCAGGAAGAAACTTCACCTTCCCAAGTTAGGGATTTTCAACCTGACCTCGGTAACAGTCGAATAGCATGTTAAGTCAAAACATGCAACTCAGCCTTGATTTACTACCTTTAAAATGAACCTTAGCACGTTCGATATTGCACGAGATCGTCCGATAGTACAGTGCTTAAGACACTCAAGTACTTTTGATTCGAGCCATTTGGGAAGTGCTCCTGTTCAGATTATGACTCCTCATACCCACAGACCCCACAGACCCCATCACAGGGTGGTACTCGGCAGAGCAAGCATACACCAACAACATCCACCTCCGGAGGACAGGAATATCCTCTGTCCACGTGTATCTAAGGACTTCACATCAGTGCAAAGCAGGACCTATGCCACAGCAGACGGGGACACACAATGCTCAGGCCCCCCGTCCCTTTTGAGGTCAATCTTGGGGTCTAGACTTGTAGCGGTTGCCCTCCCATGGGCCAGGCATACAGTTTATGCCAGTTTCCCATTTCAAAGGTGGATAAAAGTTGCGTCATGGAGACATGCTGGAAATGAGCCAGACCCCAGTGGGCACCTGAAGGGAGCCCCTCTGACTACAGTAGGCACCTAGAAGTAGCCCCTCTACCCACAGCTGGGCAGATTGAGGCAGTCCTCCAAACGGAAGTACTGCCAACTTTCTTCTGTGGTGCGATTCTGGTGTCCTCCAGCACGTGCAGAGAAGTTTGCTTCCCTGTAACTCAGGAACAGGGGGTATGTGTGCGCCTCCATCTCTGGACAGCAGGAAGTTCACAATGGAAGGCTTCAGATGGTTCCATGTACAGAAATTTGACACTTCATTTTTTGGGCACCTGAAAAACTAAAAGACTAAAAGTTTGGATATCCAAGGAACGAAGGAGTTCGTTTTTTAGGTCCATTAGAGCCTGTGATTAGGAAAAAGTCTGGTGTCCGATTCAAAGCATACAGCTTCAGCCGCCCGAGTGGCTTTGTTGTAAAAAGCTCCAAGTCCTGGCTGATAACCTTCCTTACAAGGCATTTCTTCGAAAGGACGGAAGACTAAAGGATCGCATCAGGTGAGATCCCCGCTCATCCTTAAGAGGAGACCGATGCTCACGTCTCCCTTTCTAGACCATTTGTAATTTAAGACATGGTAGGTAGAATTATAAACCATGAACCATGAACTGCACGAAACTGTTGAAGTGTTCTGACACTTCTTTATAGTTTACCCTCGTGGTTAGTGTCTTACTGCAGAGGCATTATTTCAGTGTGTAGACCCTAAGGTGTGTAGGGAGGTGTTTTAACTCGAAGATGTGAATCAAAGATTGTTTACTCAAGGTATAATGGTGCTAACTCAGTGAACTTAAGTGTTTAGCCAAGCTGTGCCTATTGTAAGGAAGTCAACACTTTAACGAGGTCTTTAAAGGACTGATTATAAGCTTTCAGTGCACAGATCTAACGTAGGAATGCACTTGGGCATAGAAAGCAAGGTCTTTTCTATAACATTAAAAAGCTGTTCAAGCACAGCAGGCTAGGTCACAGAATATATCTGCTACCAGAACCATTGTGCCTGTCCATGTAATGCAGGAGACCAAAGCCCCAAGCAGCCACAGCAGGTTGCCCCTGTCCTGTCCCCTCAAATTCCTGGAGAAGTTGTTGACTAAAATATGGAAAGAAAGCTTAGCTGTCACCTCTCCAGCCCTAGCTGTGTTAGCCGGTTCTCCTTTGAGTTCGAGAGAAATAAGATTTGGGGAAGACATTGAGGGCAGCAATCTATAAGGAACCAACTCTAGCAAGGGCTTCGATACAACAAATGTAACATTGTGTTTTAGTAGTTTTCAGCTTCAATAATTTTTTGGTATTTGGGACGAAACTCAAGGGTATTTTACCTGAGCGCAGCCCTTTCATTTGGAAGCAGGGTCTTGCTAAGTTTGCCGAGATTGGCTTTGAACCCGAGACCCATCTGTCTCAGCCTCCCAAGTACTGGGATTACAGGTGTGCCCCACCACCCTCAACTTCCTCCCCCCTTTAAGTGCTTGTTCAACTTTTGTACACCCTTTTAAAGAGGGAGTCTCATTTCAAGAACTCGTTTTTCAGGGTGAATCTGTTTCCCTTTAAGATAGCTCTGAACCTGTCATAGCTACAGGTTGTGTCCCAAGCCACAACTACGCTTTGTGACGGTGGTCACCAGCACTTGGAGATGATGAAGTCAGACTCCGGGAAGAGGGAAGGACCGAGTCTGGTCCTTTATAAGCATTAGTTGGTTACTCATGGAAGGATCCCCCAAAATACCGTTTTCAGAGTAAAGCAGTTGAGACAGAAGCCAATGCCAATTGAAGGCTCCAAGACACGCTTCTTCCGCTCTGAGGAAGCTTGGGGAGGAACATTCTGTTCTGATCCTGATCGTGTAGTATCCAGCACCCACTGCAGGCTAGGTATTACATGTATAAAACTTAGTGAGCTAACTGGCCAAAGCCTCTACTAGCTGTAGAACTTGGTCTCATTAGTCCCGTGTGTAAAACTGTCAGGCTGACTATTCTGAATCGTCAGATGAGAGGTGGGCAAGCTAGGTCACTGGCCCAGAGTCACCCTAGTAACGAGCTTCACGCTCCCTCGGTCTGTACTTGCGACTACACAACGGGTTCCTTTGACTTCACGCGTCTGCGTGGAGCTGTACATGCTGAATGGTGCACCGCTGGAAGCCAGCCTGGGCCCCTCCCATCACGCGGCAGCAGTCAGGTGCTGGTGACGGATACTACTGGGGTACGAGGCCCCTCTTCCCCACCCCCACATCAAGGTCCACAACCCCTCTGGACCAGAAGTCATGTCTCCTAGGCGCTAAGTGACCTTCCTATCAAAGCTCAGGAGACTATATGCAACATCCCAAACTCCAGCTAAGACCCTGGACTCCCACAGCCCAAGCCCAACCAAGATGCAAGAACACCAGACACTGTGGACCCATTTGCTGGCCTTCATTTCCCAGGAAGGAAGGGGGAGGTTGGGAGCCAGCTCCACACAAGAGCACCCAGACCCCGGTTAGAAGGAAGAGACCATCACTGCTCCAGAGATGCGCAGAGGGGAACTTCCTGGAGGAACACGCGCCACACTGCCTCTGGGGAGAGCTGGGAGCAAGGGGCCACAAAATCTCCCAGGGACGGGGACTCCATCGACGCACACGAGCTGTCACTATTACTCATTCAGGTGGAGAGCTGGGAGCAAGGGGCCTCAGAGGCTTCCAGATGCAAGAGATTTGTTAACATGTGATCATTTATTGTTTCTCACGCAGGTGGAGAACCTGGCGCATGAGCGTCAGCCAGGTGCTCTGGGGAGGCCCGCATGGGGGCTTCAGCAACACCATTTCCTTTCTACTTCCCAAAACAAGCAACTGTCAGCTGATTTCAAGGTATCTGAAGTCCCCAGCCAGTGTGGGGCAACCTGATCAGAGGTAGCCACGGGTACAAAGTTAAGAGATTCCTGGAGTGACTTTAGTGGTGCCGAGGATTGAACCCAGGGGCATTTGACCTCTGAGCTATACCCTCAGCTCCATTTTATTTTGAAAGGGGATCTCACTAAGCTGCCGAGGGCCGGTCTAGAACCTATGATCCTCCTGTCTGCAGACCACAGTACAGATGTGTGCCACTACTCCCAGCTGGAATCCGGATCTTCGGACAGGAAATAAAAGTCACCCCAGAGTGATAAGATCGCCAGAGGCCAGAGTCACCTGATGTCTCACTTGTCCCAGCATGTCCCTTCGTATCCTTTGGGGATAGTCAAAAACCAGCCTCCACAAGCGGCCCACAAGGTGACCACTTAAAAAGCAGTACATTTTGGGTGTTTAAACTAGCAATTTTTTCAGCACTGGAGATTGAACCCAGGGGCATTCTACCTCTGAGCTGCACACCCAGTGTGCCCTTTTTTGAAACAGGGCCTCATTAAGTTGTGGAAGGCCTCACACTAAGTAGCTAAAGCTGGCTGCGAACCCACGATGCTATATTCCTCTCAGCCTCCCACGTCCTGGGACAAGCGTGGCCACCACGTCCAGCTTGGCAAAACTACCTTCAATTTGCTAAATCCCTTTTTCTCCAAGGGACTCAGCTGCCTTTCCCCTCCGCCCTGGGGCTAGGATGCAGAGGGAGGTGGGGCTGCCTCAAGGTTAGGGAACTGTTCCGTTTCCTCTCCAGCTGGTCTCTGAAGTGGGGGTGGGGGGCTGCAGGAGGGGCTCAGGTTAGCCTGCATGCAGACCGAGATGGGCTGACAGGTCCAGCCAAGGCCCTGATTTACCGCCCCAGCCATTGTGCCGGCCATCTGTCCTCATTACCTCGCGAGGGTTTATGGCTTTTTAATCTCTTCCACATCCACGTGGCATATGAACATTCCACGTTCTTTGTAGTCCAGGTACTTTCATGTTCCGATCGTTCGCCTCCGAGTTATGACCTGGGACAGACGACAGCGCTTGGGTCTCTCGCTCCCACTAATGAGCGAACTCTGTTACTCCCCCCACCCCCACAACAAACGCAGAGCGGGGCCGGGAGCCGAGTCAGCCATCAAACCCAACAGTGATCACAGGGACCAGGGCAGATCTTGGCCCCGAGTCTGTGGACCCGTAGGACCCAGAAACACCAGAAACAAGTTCAGGAAACCCAAAGCCCACCATGTACTTTTCAGAAGTCTAGCAAGCGATCTGATCCGGAGCTCAGGAGACCTGCGATTCTGCAATCGACAGTGGGCGACAACAGATTTGGCCTCTTGAAACATCCCCTGCGGTGATGGTGGCTGCATGAACAACCTTAATGCTATGAGCAAAGGATCCCTTAGGTCTAAGAAAGAGCTAGTTCAGGTGTGTGTGCTGCCTACTGAGTCGGGGCTGGGGTACTTGTACTGGCTGCTGTTACTTATCCCAGGAAAGCTCAGGCATCGGGTGAAGATACCAAGAGCCAAGGAAACTCGTGAAACATTTGAGGGAACCAAATAGGTTGCTTGCTTTGAATCGTTTCAAACTGTATATCCAAGACTTACAATGCCATTCTATACCCCAGGCCATTTGATGGCTGGGCGCCTCAAGATGTGGCTTCCCTCACTGGGGATGGAAGCGGGTCCTCGGTGGTTCTTGAGCATCTGCTTGGGCTCCTCTTGCGTCTTCAAAGCATAAACAATGTCCTTTCTAACTTGCAGATGGGGGAAAAGTCCAGGCATAGCAAGGACACAGGCGGCTCTTCAGAGCTGAGGGCACTGGTTGACATTAAGACTAAATTCATTGCAAGGGCCGAGTGACCAATAGGAGCAAGCTTGGTAGCTGGCCTTCATCTTTAAGATGAAGCTACCCAGCCAACACCTTGATTTCAGCTTTGGGACACCCGAGCAAGGAGCACAGAACTGAGCTGGGGGTACAAGAAATGTATAAAAATCCATGCTAAAAAAATTAAAAAAAAAAAAGAACTGAGCTGGGGGATTCCAAGATGCTGATTTAAGTGATAGATATAGGCGTGAAGGCAACAGGCTCCATGTTTTATACCCAGCTGTGTGTTCACTTTCTTCTGCAGCACCTTTTACCGCCACTCACACAGGGGGACATTTCAGCTTGGCCAAGGGGATTTTTGGTAGTCCCAACTAATACCCAAGGGATGGTGCAATTTCAGCATCCACCCCGATACAGGCCCGGAGGCTTATAGTGCTCAGTTCACTAGACCTGGGATGAATCGGGTCTACTCACCTAGCGAGGGTGGAAGCCACCACCATAGGCTGAGACCCTTGGCTAACCACTGACCCAGGAGGAGTCAGTCGAGTCTTGGCTGACCTGAAGCTCAGGGTCACTTGGACTGCAGGGAATTTCTTGGTAGAAGCATTTCTAGCTGGCCCCTCCCCAGTCTGAGCCAAGCTCACACCTTGTCAGTCCCTGCCATGAAGTGAATCAGCTTCAGACCACATGAAAACTAGTCCTAAAGATTCTCAGGCAGGTGGGGACCTAATGTTTGAGCCCTAGTTTTTGTTGAAACAGGGTCTAACTTGAGGGCCTCACCAAGTTGCTGCAACTGGCCTCAAACCCACAATCCTCCCGTCTCAGCCTCCCTAGTACTAGGATGACAGTAGTTGGGAGGCTGACAGAACCCAGCTGGAACCCACAATGTCTGAGGGTCAGTATTTGAGCATACACTAGACCAGGAGTTGGAAAGCTAGTTTGGTCATTAAGGGTCTCCTGGGGACACAGGACATTCGGATTGTCCAGTATTGAGCTGGGGGACTCCTTCCATGGGGCAAAAGCTGTCTCAGGAGACCTTGCCCAGCCAGGATTTCCATTCTAAGGGCTATCTTCGCCCTACACTCATCCCAGTGAGGATGCTCAGGACTGTTTGGATGAATGCAGAGTCCAGCAAGCGATCTCCGACCCAGAGCTCAGGAGTCCTTTGTGAAGTGTCCTGTGTGTAACGTTTCCATGGCAACCAGCAGCTTCAGGAAGGATGGGATACAAAGCCCTAGAGGCCACTTCCAAGTCTCCTTTCTCCCATCTTTGTTTCTAGAGAATGTTTTGTGGCACTGGAGATTGAACCCAGGGGGTGCTCTACCTCCGAGCTACACACCCCCAAGCCCATTGTTTTGAAACAGGTTCTCAACTACATTGCTGAGGCTGACCTCCAGTCCACGATCCCCCCTATCTCAGCCTCCCAAGTACTGATAATTACAGGCATGCACCACCATACCTGGCTCTAGTGTGTGCTGAACACCCCAGGGGCATTCTACCTCTGAGCTATCTACCCAGAGACCGATTATTCTGAAACAGTCTCACTAGGTTGATAACTTGCTGAGGCTGCCCTCGAACCTGTGATCCTGTCTCAGCCTCCCAAGTACTGGGATTTACAAGCATGCACTACCACCCTCTGATCTAGTAAGCTTATAAGGGCAGAAGAATCATTTATTCTAAGACAATTGACAGCTGATCTTTTCAGAGTAACCGGAATATGGGCATGGTTAAGTGTTTAGCCAGGATCACACAGCTTCAGACCCAAGGTCTGACACCTAAGGTTCAAGCCTCCCTGTGCTCCCCTTCCTGCCAGCTTCATTTTTCCTTCCTAGGCCAAAGTCACTATCAGAGGCTTCACTGGTATGCCTCTGGAACATTCTACGAGCAGGGGCACTAACCACAATGCTAGCACCTAGGATTCACTGAAATAGCATCCAGCATTCCACTATAGATACCACAGTAGAGTAAACCAAAGCTAGGACACATTCTCCCCTGCAGCCTTTCACATCTTGAAGGCTCAGAGGAAGTGGAGCACCACATTTGATGCCAGCCCCAAGACTTGATAAGTTTTCCGCTCTAGGCTTTGTAGCTCGAGAAAGATAGGCAGAGCCTGGGTCCCTATCCCAGTACAACCATTTTGAACACATTTTGTTGAAGCCGATGCGTGAACAGTTCCTGAAGGACCAGATCACCTCACTGGCTCAACAAGGACCATCTTGCCTCTGCGTCACTGGAGACCTGGAATGAGCTTTGTCTCAGGAATACCCACATCCCGACCGACCCCCAAATGACTACAGCGACATGGCAACCAGACAGCAGCGTCCTTGAGGGGCTGGGAGACTCAGCATGGATTACAAGGTGAGGAATAGAGACCCTGGAGAGGGAACAGAGGCCACTCGACCTCAGGGAGGAGTTAGATTAACACAGCTCAGGGCTGTTCACCCCATAGCAGCCACTGCCACATATGCCCAAGCCCCAGGAGCCTGAAGGTTCAATGTCCTCCCTGTAAGGAGTTCCCAGAAGTGACCTGGGTAAGACAGGTGTAACAGAACCCAGACTGGGGCACACGTCTGAAGTCGGAGGTTTCCTCACTAGCTCAGTTGCTCTAGGAACTAGGTAGACCGCAAGCTCTGGCCAAAGTTGTGTAGCTTAGGATATCCTAGGATCCAGGCGCCCAAGGCAGCTGTGCTTTGGACTTCTCCCTCCCCAACCTCTTATCCAAGACTGGGAAGCAGCACCAAGTTCCTGCCTCCACCCCGCCCGCCTGCCTGACTTCACTGAAATGCAGTTTTCAGGGAGGGGGACAGCACGAGGTTGCCACGGTGATGCACTGTCCCTGCAAGTGCCACATGGGTAGGGAGTCGAGAACCGAGGCTTAGTCTGATATTCCCTAAGGGAGATGGCTGGTACTAAGTGACGATTAGCCTCCCCTGGAGCACTGTGTTGAAGGATTGCACATTCTGCAGGAACTCATTGCGTGTCAAGTACTGCAATGGATTAGCAATGTCTGTCGTGGACAGACATTGGAAGTCCTATTTCTAAGACTGGTTCCAACTGCTACTGTTACCTGAAATTTACAGTGAGTGACAACAGACCTGGCCTCTTGAAACATCCCCTGCGGTGATGGTGGCTGCATGAACAACCTTAATGCTATGAGCAAAGGATCCCTTAGGTCTAAGAAAGCTAGTTCAGGTATGTGTGCTGCCCACTGGGCTGGGGTACTTGTACTGGCTGCTTTTACTTATCCCAGGAAAGCTCAGGCATCGGGTGAAGATACCAAGAGCCAAGGAGACTCATGAAACATTTGAGGGAATCAGGTTGCTTGCTTTGAATCGTTTCATACTGTATCCAAAACTTACAATGTCGTGGACGCTAGAAGGCATAGGGTCAGGTTTGTTAGGTGCAGGAGTTTTTCATTTTGCACACAGAAAGTAGGACCCAACTGAAGTCAGCTGCTGTAGTCCTCTCAGACATACCCTTGAGCTGAGGACGCATGGGTTCTGCCTGTTCCAGTTTCCACGGGGAGCACGGGGAGGCAAGCATCAGTGCGGCCCCTGCTGCCCACCATGCTTCATGAGGGATGAGTCCTCACTCTACCCAGCACCGGTAACTACTAGAGACACTGCTGGAGCTCTGGGACTTCTGAAAATCATGGACTTCAATGTTTAATAGGTTAACTACATGTTTCCAGAGATACACTACGAAGCCTTCCACAGTGTGCGGTAGTATTAACCGCACTTCTGGGCTTGCCAAGAGGGACTGCCTCTGAAGACTCCAGAAAGCTTTCCCAGTTTTCACAGGATGTGCAGAGGTGGAAGTCTCATTTTTAAGACAGACTGTTACCTGAAATTTACAGTGGGTGAGAACAGATTTGGCCTCTTGAAACATCCCCTGCGGTGATGGTGGCTGAGCTTAATGCTTTGAGCACAAGATTCTCTTAGATCTAAGAGATACCTGGTTCAGGTGTGTGTGCTGCCCACTTAGTCGGGGCTGGGTACTTGTACTGGCTTTTACCTTCCATTCTGCAGCCTGGTATCTCAGGCATGCCTAAGCCTTGTCTTATATGGAAGCTCAGCCCGAGTTTCCCTTCTGTTCCATGACTTTAGCCATTTTATGCTTGGCCACCCTGCTTCCACTACCAGCAGGTCCCTGCTCTGTGCTGGGTACAGCGCCCAAAGGGCACACTCGTATATTCAGTCCATCTGGAACCTGAACCATGACACAGAATCCCGACATTGTCAGTTGCAGTTAAGGGCAGTTCTCATTCCATGGCAGGTCTGAAGTCTTAAGAGACCACAGTATCACGTCCCCTGCCCTCTACTCCAGCTCAGAGCACCTTCTTCCCCTTCCTTGGATCCAACTCTACTCCACCTGCACCCAGGTCCACCCTCCTGGGCGGCCTTTTAGTACACTTGACCCTGGGACTTCAGGGCAGCGAGCCTTCAGCTAAGGGATGCTGAGGGGTTGCAGGAGCCCAGTAAAGACTGCCTTTCAGAAATATTTCCTGGATCGGCGCAGAGGCACCTGCCCCACAACCCCAGAAGGGCGGACCAGGATCCTGGAGGCTGGGACTCTCCCAAGTACTGACACACGGAATGCACTAGTTGTATGGAAGGGCAAGGTTCTACTTACATAGGATAAGCCTCACATGGAGGGCTAGCAGCCAAAGCCTTTCCAAGAGGAAGTTGGTCAAAACCTGGCAGGGCCTGGGGGCTACCTCCACACCCGGGTGCACGTACATCTTTGTCTCCTGCACAAGTCAATTCCTGGACTGCTTAGTGGTCCAGGCAGCTGCCCACCCTCTGCCCTTCGTGCTCAATCAATGCTTGTCAGAACACGGCAAGGAAAGCATGCATTATTCATCTGATGGGAGTGGGGATGCTCATGGCTTCAGCGAGTCGATGGACAGATAATCACCTACGTACTTCTGCATGAGAGGAGCAAGAAGCTGAAGGTTCCAGGCCACTGGCGTCGACTCAAGGTCAAGATCCCGGTGGCAGTCCCAGCCTGGACAGTGAACAAGTCTCTGAAGATGTCCCAGGGCTCCTCCCCCCGTTTGTACAAAGCAGAGAGATGAGGCTGGGTGACCCAGGCAGGAAGCTTCCAGTGCTCCTTAGCTGAAACGGGAGTGTGAGGAGGGAATTTCCAGGGAAGCTTCCCAAGGACAGCTGGAAGTTGCGAAAGCAGTTGATAGTTAAACTAGCTCCGGCGCCCTTCGGAAGTCCTTTTGGAAAAGCCATTGTATTTACAACTCAAGTGATGACTCGGCCAACCAAGTCTGCTCGACTTTTGCCTAGGGTAAGCACTGAACTTTT
>PVLC010021006.1:0-28525 GCA_004027655.1 Graphiurus murinus
TTTATTTTTATTTTTATTTTTATTTTTTTTGCGGTACTGGGGGTTGAACTCAGGGGCATTCTACCTTCGAGCTATACCCCCAGCCCTATTTTTTATTCTTTATTTTGAAATCAGGTCTCACTAAGTTGTGGAATGCCTCACTAGGTAGCCGAGGCTGGCCGCGAACCCGGATCCTCTGGTCTCAGCCTCCCAAATGCTGGGATTACAAGCGTGCACCACCACGCCCGGCTTATTATTATTATTATTTTTTTTTTTTTTTTTTTTTTGCGGTACTGGGGATTGAACTCAGGGGCGTTCTACCTCCAAGCTATACCCCCAGCCCTATTTTTTATTCATTATTTTGAAACCGGGTCTCACTAAGTTGCGGAGTGCCTCACTAGGTAGCTGAGGCTGGCCGCGAACCCGGATCCTCCTGTCTCAGCCTCCCGAATGCTGGGATTACAAGCGTGCGCCACCACGCCCGGCTTTATTATTTATTTTTAAAACAGAGTCTCCCTAGGTTGATGAGAGTCTCACTACTTGCTGAAGATGTTCTCGAACCTGCAATCCTCCTGTCTCAGCCTCCCAAGTACTAGTATTACAAGCCTGTTCCACTATACCCGGCCCCCTCAGCTCAATTCTTTTTTTTTTTTTTTTTTTTTTTTTTGCGGTACTAGGGATTGAACTCAGGGGGTTCTACCTCCGAGCTACACCCCAGCCGTATTTTTTATTCTTTATTTTGAAACAGGGTCTCGCTAAATTGTAGACTGCCTCACTAGGCAGCTGAGGCTGGCCTCGAACCCGTATCCTCTGGTCTCAGCCTCCCAAATACTGGGATTACAAGTGTGCGTCACCACGCCCGGCTTCCCTCAGCTCAATTCTAACAGGCTTGCTCTCAATGATGGATGAGTCTCCCAAGTAAACACCTCCTTTGCAGCACAGAGCTCCCAAATCAGGTCAGCTTGAGGAACCTACCACGTGCAGAATGAGTTTTGGGCCCAGAAGGTCTCTTCCAGAACCCAAGAGACTGATTAGAGACTGAGCCCAAGAGAAGGGAGCCCTCCGCCTGTAGCCGGTACGGAGTCTCCCTGTGACTCCAGAGAGGCCGCCAGATGGCGCCCTGGAACTGATGGCAAATCAACTTCCTTCCTCTTCCTCTAACTTCCCAGCTGTGGGGCCCGACCCATGGCTGGGGACCCAAGGGCCGAGGCCCGCCGGCTTTCCCTCTGGGGTTCCCCAGCTTCAGGGGTAGCCAAGCGTTAGGCCTAGCAAAAGCCGAGTAGCAGGGGGACTCCCGGCTGTCCTGGCAATCCTGGACAGGTCAAGAGACAGGAGAGGGGGCCGGCGGCCGGGAGGGGCACTCCGTCAGCGGTCCTGCCTGGGGCTGGTCCCCGGGCCAGAGCTCTCGCTGCATCCCCGCCCAGGAGGTACCTTTCCCCTCTAAGGGGCGCGCCCGGGTCACTCCTGGTTGGCTGCGTGAGTCCCGGAGTTAAACTTTTAGCCAATGAAAAAGGGTTTGGGGCGTGACGCACGGAAACGTCACGGGAATTCCCCCCCTCCGGGGGGCCGAAAAGGGGCTTTCCCGGCTGGAGCCCTGGTAACTGGAGAAGTGTCGCGACCCGTCGGAGGAGGGTCGGACCCGAATAGAAGCCAGAACCAGGGCCTCCGCCACGGTGAGTGGCCGGGTTCAGACCCCTGGGTGGCCAGGAGGGCGGGAGGAGGGCCTTTAGGTGACAGAGCCCTAGAGCTGGAGAGCAGCAGGCGCACACATACAGAGCTTGCACAGGTACACGTCGACAACTTGTTCAAAGACCCGCGGAGCCGCGCGTCGCGTCTTCCTGCACTTCTGTCGGCCTGTGCACAGCAGCGTCCGCGGAATTGCACTCGCACACACGTGCACAGGCCTGGACGCACACCCTTCGCGCACAAACGCCTAGATACCCTCACCATAACCTCACACATCCAGACGTGCACTGACTGAGACGCTCGGGAACTCACCTGTATGGATAGGTTCACTTGTACACGCATGTTGACACCATGCACACACAACTGCACCTAAGCACTGGGACCGAAACACGCTATTCCTGTGATGGAGACACACATGTATTACACACGGCCACGTCTGGGGTTGGGAGCCTTCAGGGATCCGCCCGTCGCCTGGGCGGTGAATCCAGGCAGCTGAGAATTTGGGGAGAGGAAACCCCATCCCAGAGGAGACACCTCTCCCACACCCCGAGCCTCAGAGTCATATTCTCAGGGCAGAACCCCGGGGCCCCCCACTAGAAAGAGCCCCCGCCTACAGGCCATTCGAAGAGAAGGCCTTCCGACAGCAGGAATGTCCCCCCAAAAGCCCCTGGGGTGAATCAGCCGTGACCTCCCTCCTGGCAGAAAATCCCAAGGTTGCTCCCAGGCCGGGGGAGGGCAGGGGAACAAGATGCGGACCTGGACCCGGACTGTGAGTCGCGAAAGACCCTCTGGTCTGTGGCTCCTGTTCTGGGGGGAGGAGAAAACCTAACCCCGACTAGGGGTTCCCTGGCTCTCCGCGCTGGTTTGTAGGCAAACCAGGGGCCGGCGCCCCTGGGCCCGCGAGAGCCTCCCGCCCCTCCCGCCGTGGGGGCGGGGTCAGATCGTCATTTCCAGGCCCGCCCCCTCCGGCCCCGCCTCCCCCTGGTATTTTCGGGACTTTCCTAAGCTGCTCTTAACTTTCTGCCCCTTCCCGGGCCCAGCCCAGCTCCGGATCTCGCTCTTCACCGGATCTTACCCGCCACACCCGGACGGGCAGCCGGAGGAGATCCGACCCCCCCCCAAATCTGGATCCCCCTCTCCCCCTCACCCCTATCCTGATCTGCCCCCCATCCCCCGCCACTCCCCCCTCCCCACCTTAGGTGGGCGTCTAAAACTCTGGGAAGCAGAACCGGGGGCCGAAGCCACCAGGCAAGCCGGGCCTAGCCCAGAGACATGGACAGTTGCTACAACCCAGTGAGTCACGCTGCCTTGGCCCCGAGGCAGCCGGCGCCCCCTCTGTCTGTCTGTCTGCTGGAGCCCCCTCTGCTCCCTCTTGCTTGTATGTCCTCAGATTATCTCAGCCTGCCTGTAGGTCTGACCATCTGCGTGCACACTCTGCTTCAGCAGAAGCTGCTCATGGGCCTGGGGAGGAGGCGGTGACTACTGAGGGCTTGGAGGTGGGAGGTGGAGGGCTCTAGCAGTGGCTCTGCCAGCCACCTCCAACCGGTGCATTTCCAAACCAGGCTCTGGATGGCATTGCTGAATATGATGATTTCAAATTCAGTCCCTCCATGGTGGAACCCAAGGAGCTGGCCCCAGAGACAGGTCAGTTAGTCCCCTAACCTCCCCTTGTCTTAGAGGGAGAAGGAGGGAGAGCATGTGCTCTCTGCCTAGGGAATGGGTTAGGAGATCCTGGCTCAGCAAGGCCCCTCTGTCCCCAGCTGATGGTCCTTACCTGGTGATCGTGGAACAGCCCAAGCAGGTGAGTGAGCACAAGAGATGGTACGGGATGGCTTTGGCTTTGGAAACAAGCAGGTAGTTGTAGCTGAGTGGTGGTGGTGAGGGGGTCATTGTCCAGTGAGGACACAGCAGTTTGGATGATTACCATGGTTTGCCGATTACAGTGGGTGGTTGTGGTACAGGGAAGACACTACTGTTCATTGTGGGTGCTGCTGGGGTCACTGGTAGACAGGGGCATGGCTACTTGGGGTATTCTCTCCTGATCACAATGTTACTCTGCCCTGGGACCTTCAGCGAGGCTTCCGATTTCGATATGGCTGTGAAGGCCCATCCCATGGAGGCCTGCCAGGTGCCTCCAGTGAGAAGGGCCGGAAGACCTATCCCACTGTCAAGGTGAGCCAGAATGTGCTGGAGGATGGGCTAGGGGACAGCATGTCCAGGGGCATTACTGATAGCCATCTTCTCCTCCCAGATCTGTAACTATGAGGGACCAGCCAAGATCGAGGTGGACCTGGTAACACACAGTGACCCACCTCGTGCTCATGCCCACAGCCTGGTGGGCAAGCAATGCTCGGAGCTGGGGGTCTGCGTTGTGTCTGTGGGGCCCAAGGACATGACTGCCCAGTAGGTGTCCCCTAGCCCTCATCCCCACGGGGTTGCCCCTCATTACCTACCAGTCCTAGGCCCCAGCTCACCTCTGTGTGCTTAGCATTTGAGGAAGGGGATAAACTAGAACAGCCCGTGTATAAACTAGAACAGCTTCCTGGAGGAAGTAGGCCTGGCTGGGCTGAACCTAGCAGTGGGGAAGCTTCCTCAGGAGGACAGGACTGCATGGCAGAGGCCTCTGACTCCTCCTCTTCCCCAGATTTAATAACCTGGGTGTCCTGCATGTGACCAAGAAGAACATGATGGAGATTATGATACAAAAGCTCCAGAGGCAGCGACTCCGCTCCAGGCCCCAGGGCCTTACAGGTATGGGGGCAGGGAGAGTCATAGGAGGTGTTCATGGAAGGAGCCAGGAAGAGGAAGAATCCAGGGGTCACACATGTGCTCGCCACCCAGAGGCTGAGCGGCGGGAGCTGGAGCAAGAGGCCAAGGAGCTGAAGAAGGTGATGGACCTGAGTATTGTGCGTCTGCGCTTCTCTGCCTTCCTTCGAGCCAGCGATGGCTCCTTCTCCCTGCCCCTGAAGCCGGTTATCTCCCAGCCCATCCATGACAGCAGTGAGTAGCCTGACTGCCTAGGGTGCAGGGCCTGGGTGCCAGGGGGAGGAGAAGGGCCTCCTCAAACCGGGGCAGACCTTGATTTAAACGTGACACTGCCACATGTAAGTGAGGGGTCTTGAGTAAGTCATTTCCCCTCTGAGTGTTGCTTCTGTCTTTGGTAAATGAAGACGCGAGCAGTCGATGCACTTCCTGGGGCTGTTGAGATAATGACCATGAAGCCCCTGGTTCCATCAATGCAGCCATGGCATTCTGTTATCTCAACCCATTTTTCACCTCTTAGAGTCGCCCGGGGCCTCCAACCTGAAGATTTCCAGAATGGACAAGACAGCAGGCTCTGTGCGGGGTGGAGATGAAGTTTATCTGCTTTGTGACAAGGTGCAGAAAGGTGAGGCTGCAGCCCAAACTGGGAGATAGGGCCACTGGGGTTGGGACTGGACGCCAGGGCAGGTGCAGACTAAGTGGCTGGGAGGTCTGCGGGCCCTGCAGCCACACTGCACTTCTTCCTGTAGATGACATTGAGGTCCGGTTCTACGAGGATGATGAAAATGGATGGCAGGCCTTTGGAGACTTCTCTCCCACAGATGTTCATAAACAGGTACTCAGCGGCCAGGGCAGGGCTGGGAACTGAACTAGGCCAAGGCCCCACTGACACCTGTCACCCCACCTTTCAGTATGCCATTGTGTTCCGAACACCCCCCTATCACAAAATGAAGATTGAGCGGCCTGTGACTGTGTTCCTACAACTGAAACGCAAGCGTGGAGGGGATGTCTCTGACTCCAAACAGTTCACCTATTACCCTCTGGTGGAAGGTAGAGCTGGTTTCAGGGTCCTGCTGGGCTGGGCTGGAGGGTCCCAAGGCCTGGTTTCTAGGAACCAGCCTGAGGACTTTTGAGGGAAGCCCCACCCCCACCTCAGGCATGGCCCAGGAACTGGGGGTTTCACATTTGTTTCTCTCTACCCCCAGACAAGGAGGAGGTGCAGCGGAAGCGGAGGAAGGCCTTGCCCACCTTCTCCCAGCCCTTCGGGGGTGGCTCCCACATGGGTGGAGGCTCTGGGGGCTCAGCTGGGGGTTATGGAGGAGCCGGAGGAGGAGGTGGAGGTGAGGGGGTGCTGATGGCTGGAAGAGGGTGTTGGAGGATGAGGAAAGGGGAAGAGAAGTTGTGGGAGAAGAAATCTGGGAAAGTCCTGACTGGTGGCACTCCCCACAGCCTTGCCTGTACCCACAGGTGGCAGCCTCGGCTTTTTCCCCTCCTCCTTGGCCTACAGCCCCTACCAGTCCGGAGCAGCCCCAATGGGCTGCTACTCAGGGGGCGGGGGCGGGGCACAGATGGCCACCTCCGCGACCCGTGTGGATGCTGGGGAGGAAGCAGCGGAGCCAAATGAGCAAGCTGGGACCACCCAGAGCGAACCGCAGGTTCCGGATGCGCTGCAGCGAGGTACGAGCTCCAGAATATGGGCAGTCTGGACGCCGGGGTGGGGGACCTGGCCCGTACCCACGGCTCCTGTCGCCCCCTGTTGCCCCCAGCTCGGGAGTACAACGCGCGCCTGTTCGGCCTGACGCAGCGCAGCGCCCGAGCCTTGCTCGACTACGGCGTCACCGCGGATGCGCGCGCGCTGCTGGCGGGACAGCGCCACCTGCTGACGGCCCAGGACGAGAACGGAGACACGTAGGCAGCCAGAGAACCGGCTGAGACCCGGCTTCCCGGGTTTGGGGTCCGGGATGGCACCTGATGCGAGCTTGTTGGGTGGGAGCTAGGAAGGGATCTGCAAAGAACCGGACCCTGGAGTCAGATGGTCCAGGCCTCAGGTTCGACCTTTCTGTCTACTAGTCTGTTCGAAGAATTTAGTCTAGCCAGAGTTCAGCACACACCATAATAGCAACTATCTACCCAAAAAGGTGGGGGAGAGATTAAGTTCAGGCACAGCGATTACCTAGGAGGTCGTCTGGGTCCAACAAGCCCCAGCAAAGACTGCGGAGGTAGTGAGGTTTGGAGGGCAGAGGAGCTCTGAGTGACTGGGTTTAATGGAGCACTCTCATTCCTCAACCCCCAGGCCACTGCACCTGGCCATCATCCACGGGCAGACCAGTGTCATTGAGCAGATGGCCCATGTCATGTACCATGCCCAGCACCTCGACGTTGCCAACCTCACCAACCACCTGCATCAGGTGAGGGCGCGCACTGGCAAGGGAGCCAGGGTTGGAAAGCAGGTGGGTCTAAGCTGGGGTGGGCCTGACTCACTTTGCCTTCTTCCTCAGACGCCCTTACATCTGGCGGTGATCACCGGACAGACCAGGGTGGTGAGCTTCCTGCTGCAGGTGGGTGCGGACCCGGCATTGCTGGATCGGCATGGAGACTCAGCCCTGCACCTGGCGCTGCGGGCAAGCGCTGGGGCCCCAGCTCTGTTACATGCACTGCTGCACAGTGGGGCTTCTGCTGTGCCCCAGCTATTGCACATGCCTGACTTTGAGGGTAAGTTCCTCACCTCCTTTCTCCAGACCAGGCAGCAGGGTGGGGTGAGCGGACCTGAGGTTTCCGGGTGGATTAGTCAAGGCTAGTCTAGGGGCCACAGTTGCAGACTGAGTATCCTGTGTTTCCTAGGACTGTACCCAATACACCTGGCAGTTCGTGCCCGAAGCCCTGAGTGCCTGGATCTGCTGGTGGACAGTGGGGCTGAAGTGGAGGCTGCAGAGCGGCAGGGGGGGCGAACAGCCTTGCATCTAGCCACAGAGATGGAGGAGCTGGGGTTGGTCACCCATCTGGTCACCAAGGTGAGAATGAGGAGTTGTGGGGAGACTGAGAATGATGAAGAGGGGTGTGGGAAGTGTTAGCCAATCAGACCATGCTGGGATCACGCACTTCCTTGCACCTCCACAGCTCCACGCCAACGTGAACGCCCGCACCTTTGCCGGAAACACACCCCTACACCTGGCAGCTGGACTGGGGTCCCCAACCCTCACCCGCCTCCTTCTAAAGGCTGGTCAGTCTCGCTCTAGAGGCCTGAACGGGGCAGAGGAAAAGGGGTGCCTCTGAGTCCCTCTACCTGTGGGCCCCCATTTTCCCTCCTGATGACTGCCTGCTTCCCCCAGGTGCTGACATCCAAGCAGAGAACGAGGAGCCCTTATGTCCACTGCCCTCACCCCCCACGTCTGGGAGCGACTCAGATTCTGAGGGACCCGAGAGGGACTCCCGAAAGAGCTTCCGGGGCCACACGCCTCTTGACCTCACTTGCAGCACCAAGGTCAGGCCAGCCCGACTGGAAGTTCTAGGGCACTGGGCACCTCCTGGGCTTAGGGATAGGGCCCAGAGTATGGACTTACTGATAGCTGGGCTTAAGGACTAGGATGGGAAGTAGTCAAAGCTGTCTCCCCAGGTGAAGACCTTGCTGCTAAATGCTGCTCAGAACACCATGGAGCCCCCCCTGACCCCGCCCAGCCCTGCAGGTGAGGCCTCAGCAGGCATTCCCAGAGCCCTCCTCATGGAGGTCCTCTCCTTCAGCCCCTCTGAAGGAGGGCTTCCATCTACTGCCCCAGTGGCTCTGTCAGGTTACTGGGGAGAAAGGTGATGTCCAGGTATCTGGGTGTCTGTTCATCTCTGGAAGTAACTCATATGTCTGTTCATGTGTCCCCTCAGGGCCAGGGCTGTCACTCGGGGAGACAGCCTTACAGAACCTGGAACAGCTGCTAGATGGGCCAGAGGCCCAGGGTAGTTGGGCAGAGCTGGCAGAGCGGCTGGGGCTGCGAAGTCTGGTGGACACATACCGGAAGACGGCCTCACCCAGTGGCAGCCTCCTGCGCAGTTACAAGGTAGGGGGACCTGTGCCCTGCCCCAGCCCCAGCTCCCTTCCCCATCTCAAAGCCCAAATGGTTCCTTGGCCCCAGGGCTGCTGACCCCATGCCCTAACCATCATTCGGACCTCCTGCCTCTTCCTTCTCCTTAGCTGGCTGGTGGAGACTTGGCGGGTCTGCTGGAAGCCCTGTCTGCAATGGGTCTAGATGAGGGAGTAAGGCTGCTGAGAGGCCCAGAGCCCCGAGACAAGCTGCCCAGCACAGGTAAAGGGGCCAACCAGGAAGATGGACCTAGGCCCAGAGGGTGGGAGGCCTGGGGCTTGACTCTCCCATCTCCCTCCAGCAGAGGTGAAGGAAGATAGTGCCTATGGGAGCCAGTCAGTGGAACAGGAGGCCGAAACGCTGGGCCCACCCCCTGAGCCGCCCGGAGGGCTCTGCCATGGACACCCCCAGCCTCAGGTGCACTGACCTGCCACCTCCCTCCAGCCCTCTTCCTGGACTCCTCTGTACAGCATCCCCACCTATCCAAATCTTATTTAACACCCCTGCGCACACTGCAGTTGGGACAAATAAAAAGGATTCTCTGGAAGGGAAGGACCCCCTTCCCACCTTATGGTAGCCCACAGTGTGACACTCATTCCTGGAACCAGCTTCCTACCCTGACCCCAAACCGACAAGAAGAGACAGAGGCCCAAGCCAGCAATTCTTAGCAGTTTTAATGGGGTGGAGGTTGTACAAAGGGCAGGGCCCACTGAGGGAGGGAAAGCAGGCCGTGCCGCCTCACCTACGGATGAGGCCTAACATAGACACCCTTCCTCCACCTCTGGGGAGAGGGGTGAGCCCTTGGGGAGAAGGAAGGGAAACCAGCTCAGCCCCAACTCCTGGCCTTTGTCTGAGCCAGGCCCCAGGATGGAGAGGGATTGCTGGTGTCAGGATAGGGGTAGTCTCGGCAGAAAGCGAAACGTTGTCAGGCCTCCCCACACCCAAAAAAAAAAAAGACCGCATCAAAAGTTCAGGGGCACTGGCCCCTCCCGCCCCCACCCACTCTGTACGAAAAAGTGCAAAACATTATCACAAAAGGGGTCTTAGAGGGGCCCTTAGCCCAGGCTCCTGAGGCCCATGCCCAGCCCTGTCCTGCCCCGGACACCGCGTCCGGCGCGGTCGGGCCCTGGGCCCGGAGGCCCTCGTGGGTGGCCCGAGGCCGGCCCGGGCTCAGGCAGGGACATGTCATCATGCAGGTGCCCAGCAGGCACCACTCCCCACGCCTACTCCCTGCTCAGGGCTTCCTCCGGGCACTGCCTGCCCCGGCCCGGGACTCTGAGCCAGGGCGCTGACCCCGGGACTGGCTGGCAGGGTTGGGCTGCAGGGAGGGACTGGAGTGAGGCAGGGGGAGTCCATCCTCCGTGCTCCCGGCTTGGGCCAGCGCCGCCTCCACGACATCCAGCTCTTCACTGGCCGCCTTCAGTTTGAGCCGAAGCAGCGCTGCATAGGTGCCATAGCGGGATTTCTGAGGCACAAAGCCAGGGGCGTGAGCACCTGCTCGCCTCTCCAGGCCCACCCCACCCAAGTGCTGGCTAGGAAATGGCTGTCCTGCCCACCTCCAAAGCCCCCAGCATGGCGAGATGATCCCCAGCAGGCTGGTGGCACTTCCTGGGCTCTCAGGACTACCTATGGTAACAGCTAACATTTCTTGAGCCTTTATCAGAGCCCGGAGAATGGAGTGTTTGACCGACGTGTCGCTTCCTGACCCTAGTGGGTATGGAGTGTTAGCCTTGCTCCCAAGAGAAAACTGAGGCCCAGGGAGATTAAGTGACCTGCCCAAGGTCACCTGCTGCTTTCACTCTTGGAGCCCATACCCTAAACCCCAGCCTGAGTTTGTGTGGGATACACAGGTGCCAGGCAGAAAAGCACACCTCAAACTCCAGATAGGTCTCCTTCTGCCGCTGTTCCTCAGCCTCCTTGCCTCGGGCCTTCTTGCCCAGCTGGGTGGCCCGGTGTTCCCGCAATTCGCTCGCCATGGCCTTCAGCTTGGCCTCGTGGGTCTTCACCTGCTCCTCCTAGCAGCCAGGGGGAGCACGGTCAGGGTGGCTCTAGTCTGTACAGTGCCTTTGTGCAGATTTTAACAAGTGCCCCTTGGGACAAGCAAAGCACCCTCTGTGGGTTCCTAGTTCAGCAAGCAGAGTAGGTGCTGGATCTCAGGGTAAGGACCTGTCCCCCACGGCCAGTGTTGGGAAGCAGTGGACATCTACTCTACCTAATCATTCACAGCAGCCTGGAATGCTATCAGCCTGGGCCTGCCCCACTCCATCCCCCTGGCACCAGGTGGACCCAGTGAGCTGTGGCTACCTGGGAGAGGCGGGTGGCAGCGCTGGGCAGCAAAGGGCGGCTGAATTTCTTCTGGGAACTAACAGCAGCCGGGAAGGGAGGTGCAGAGAACATGGCAGCCACCACATTGATGCGAGTGATCCAGGACTGCATCTGCTCCAGGCTCCTGGGGAGAGAGCATAGCCCCTTAGGATCTAGGGCCAGGGGTGCCGTCCTGGTTCAGGGTGCGGCCTGAGGAGGAATGAGGCAATCTAAGAAAAGATGGGAGCAGGGGTCCTGGCTGGGCAGGAGAGGGCACTCACGGAGCCTGGAAGAGGAAGACCCGCCAATCAGCTGTGCGTAGGTAGAAGACATGGGGCCTCTTGCTGTAGTCGCTGGCGCGGGTGGCGAGGGCATGGTGGATGCTGATGGCATTTTTGAGCTCCACCTCTGAGAGAGCCTTCCCAGGCTGGTACTCCTCCTGCAGGGGTGCCCATCTTGTCCTGGCCCAGCCCAAGCCACCCACTCTCCCTTCCCAAGCCAGCATGTCCCCCACCCCTTGACCTGGCCCACCTTCTGCAGGTAGAGAATCATGCCCTTGAGGATCCCGTGGAAGCTCTTCCAGCCCCGCTTGCCCCGAGGTGCTAGGGGGAAGGAAGGCAGGTTAGAGGGGCCTGGGACAGGCCGGCTCCCAACCACCCCCAAACCCGCTCCAGGGCACGTACTCTTCCTGCAGTCAGGGTCTGCGTGCACCTTTCGCACCAGGGCCCCGTGCTTGTAGACTGCAGCCCCGGGCTCGGGAGTCAGGTCCAGGAAAGGGCTGGAGCTGCTGCCACTGCCCCCGCTGACCCTCTTGATGACCTTGGGGTTGGGGTCGGCCAACTCAGACAGAGAGCGCCTCAGCTCCTCCTCGTCTCTGCAGGCGTGATCTTCTCAGAGGGGGCTGGTCCTGGAGCCACACCCCCTCGGCCCTGGCTTCCGCCCGCCCTGGAAAGCTCCAGTGTCTGTGGAGCCGCCGGGGACCCCTCCACCTGAAGCTCCTGCCGAGGGTTTTCTCCTACAGCAGGGCTCCTCTCCTTGAGGCAGTGTCTCCTCCCTCAGAGGAGGGCCGCAGCTGCTTTCCTTCCCTCCCGTGTAACATGCCCATCCTCTCCGCTTTGCAAACACCCCCGGCCTTCACACCCTTCTCTACCAGGACGGACACATCTGACTCAGCTCTGTCTCAGCCACACCTAACCTAAACTACGAGGTTTTGCTCATCATTTGTTGGTTAAATGGTGGCAGAGGAAGAGATGGCTTCCTACCCCCCCCCCAAAGAACATTCATGGTCTGCAGCCACTGTCAGATTTAAAAAGAAATCAGATTCTATCTCATCACCCCCTTGTTAAAAAACTTGCAGTAGCTCCCTATCGCCTCCCACGTGGAACCTACACTACATCTCCCCAGCACTGTCCACTGTCCACTCCAGCAGGGCCGCCTCCTCAGCCTCCCCACGCCACTCTCATTTCAGCCACACCTTTGCCTCCCAAATGCCAGCTTCCCTTTTCTCTCCCCAGATGCTCTTCCTCAGGGAAGCCTCAGTCCCAATCCTCAAATGATTTCCCCCCTGCACCCTAATCCTGAGCTCTGCCTCCTCTGAGGTCTCCCCCAGGACGGGGAGCTCCTAACTAACCTGAGCAGTGATGGGACTCTCAGAAGACAGCAGCACATACGAGTGACCGAGTGCCCTCAGTCTGGGGGCCCCAGGGCCCAAACTGAAGCTTCTCCCTCATACTGGACTCTTGGGACTACCAAGAAGAGACGACATGCCATCTGGGCTCCCTAGGACCTGAGGGGTGCCTCTTGGGCTACTGCTCAAGGCTATACTTCCAGAAACATCTGCTTTCTCATCGGGCTGCCAGAGGACCTTCCTTTTATGTCTCGGCACACCTCCTGCCTCAACCCAGCTTGTCATAACAACCCAGCTAGAGACGAGACAGACCCCAAGTCCAGGCAGGCATCTCCAAAGAAGGAAGTGAGGCAGCCTCGCCACATCACACCCACCTGGCCTGCACCCACAGCCCCAGGACTCTCGGGGCCCACCCATGCTCTTGGTAGACCCAGGCAGCCCCTTCCTTGTCCCTCCCTAACCCCACCACACACCCCAGGACTCACATGGCCCACTGCAATTTTTCATTCTTGATGGAGCTGTACAAGGCCTAGGGAGGAACAAATCAGGGAGTGGGTCAATACTGGGGGGAGGTGCACTATGCACCCAATGTCTGAGCTCAGCGCCCTCCCTCCCAACCTGGGGCAGGGGAGAAAATGGAACCAGGTGGAAGGGGCAGCAGTATATAATGGCCAGACCATGATCACAGGCTCTGGAATATAGCACCAAGACCCATGCCCAGCTCCACCGCGTTGCCTGCATGACTCTGGGCAGGTATCCATGGGAAAGAGCAAACAGCAACATGTGGGTGCCAGCCGTGAGCACAGGGAATCCTGGCGCATGCTGAGGCACAATAAGTAGGAGCTGCTATTATTATCTGCACTGTTGTTGTTATTAAGGGGCTCTCCTGCCCAGAGCCTGGTGGTAGAAGCACAGCCCTAAAGGGAATGAGAAAAAGCAGCCCTAGAAACCCTGCTTCCTTCAACCATGTGTTCTGGCCTGTTTCCACAGGATAAACCCACACATAGCATATGGGGAAACTGAGACCCCATGAGGGGGGCTCACCCCCCAGCTCCATTCTTGGCTAACAGAAAACACTCTATGGCTCCAAACCCTAGGACAAGCTGAGGTCTTTGCCCAAACCAGACAGCCTGATCAAGCCAAATGTGGGGGGGGGGGCTGCCCCCTACCCCTCTGCACACCAGTTACTGAGGAGTGACACTAGTCCGAAGTGGTTTTAGCTTCCAATTCCTATCCAGCCCACACGGTCAGCTACTAAACCAATCACTTCCCCTCTGTGCAGTTAGCCTGGGGGACATCTGGGGGCCCTGGGGAGTGGCCTCCAGGAGTGACAGAGGGGACCCCTGTTCTTAGGCGTGGCCTGGAATATGGGTCCGTGCCAGTGCCTCCAACTGTGGGGGTGCTTCCGCCAGCCTGTGTGAGTGGGTGTGTCCCCAGCATGTGCGTGTTTTGCTGTGTGGCTGCGAGGCTGCCTGCGTGTGAGCTGGGTGCAGTGGTGACGTCGGCGCCTTCCCCGTGAGGGGACACAGCCCCCCATCAGCACCCCCACAACACGCCACAGTCTGACTCTCACTGCCCACAGCCATGCCCAGCCACAGAGCTAGCCAGGCACCCCAGGCCTGCACACCCTAACCCCAGGGTGGGTGCATCTACAGAGCAACCTGGCTAATCATCACATTGCCCTCCCCACACACACCTGGCGCAAACCCAATCATGGCTCAGACCTTGAGCTCTCAACTCCCCAACTGTCTGACCAGGAGGCTGAAGTGGCCACCAAGATCCAACCTGCAACCCATGTCACCAGCCTTCCAGCCCATGCCCTGCCCAGTCTCAAGACCCCCTTTCCCGCAGCCACACCTTCCTCCGAAGGTCCTGAACCCCAGCAGCGAGCCCCACACCAAGCTCTCATCTAGAAACCCCTCTTGGTGCCCGAAGACTCTCTGCTTTGCGAGGCCCACCTTGCCCCCCACCCCCGGTCCATGCCCACCTCTGACCGCCCATAGAGTTCTGCACACCCCCTCCGCCCCATCGACGCCCACCGCAGCTGGGCCCGCCCTCGGCACCGCCCTCAAGCCGACCCCTCGGTCGCCCCCAGCCTGGCGTGGGCCGCGGCCCCCACGCCCTCACCGCCTTTTTCTTCTTGCGGCTCTGCAGGCGGCTGACCACCAGGTCAGTGTAGAGCACGGGCTTGAGACTTCGAGAGCGCTGCGGCCAGCCGTAGCACAGGGTCTCCGCGCCGCGGTGGGTGCGCCCGTACCGCACCGAGCACAGCGAGCGCGAGCGCAGCCGCCCGGCGCTGCTGTGGATGCTGTTGACGCCGATCATGCTGGCCCGGCCGGCTCGCCGCGGCCCCCGGCCATGCCCCCGCCCGCCCTCGGCCCCCGGCCCGCCCGGACGGCCCGCGGACGGCTCCCCGACAGCCGGCGCGAGCGCCCGGCCAGAGCCCGGCCGGCTCCCACCACGCACCGGGCGCGCGGCGGCGGCGCTGTCGGCTCCGCAGCCTGGCGAGAGGGAGGGGGCGCCGGCGCGGAGGGGAGGGGAGGCGAGGACTGGGGGCGGGGACGGCGCAAAATGGAGGCGCCCGAAAGCCCGGGGCCCGCGCCGCCGCGGGGAGGGCCGGGCAGCCGGCGGGGGCGCATGCGTGGGGGGCGGCCTGGAGCCCCGCGGCGGAGGCGGGCTGCCGGGGGAGTCTGCAGCTCCCTCCCGCTCGTCAGGGGTGGAGGTGGTGGTGAGGGGAGAGGCTGGACGTCCCCGGGCCCACTTCACCGAGCCTGGAGGGGCAGCTTGGAGGCAGCCACGAAGTCCCTCGGGCTCCTTCAGTTCACCCGCAAATGCCCCACAGGCCCATCTATGTATTCCCTACTCGTGTTCGCACACCCCATTTCCAACACACCCCAACTAACCAGACGCACCAATTCACATTCACCCCAACTCACAGACCTCACAAACTTAGATGTACACCTCAAGATTTACCATATTTAACTTACAAACATACACCCCCTACTCTTGGACATATGTCATAAATCAGACAGCCAATTGAGAGTGAACACCTCAGCACACGTAAACACCCGCCTACACCCGAAACACAAACACCCTAAGTCATACAAACCCCCTGATTCAAATACACCCCGCCATTCGTACAACTCAACCCAGGCATACACCCCAACTCACTGACGCCTCAACTCACAGTGGATGCCCCCACTCAGATACATCCCAAAACTCAGAAGCCCAACACAGCCCCAGCGCAAATGCATCCTGGGACGCGTCCTGTGCAGTCACATGTATGTGGTGGCCCAGAGACCCCCTCTGTCCCACCTTAGGGGATTCCTTCAAGTGAGTCCAAGGCTCCCTGGATAAAACACCACCCCATCAAGGAGTGGAGGGAACCACTGGACAGGGAAGACCCCTTCCGGGCACCAGCCTGTCTTCCCGACACCTCACAAGTGCTGGTGCTGGCGCCTGGGCACGGGTCTGCCCCCGAGGGCGCCAGAAGTACAGTCTCCAGTCCCCGCTTGGCTACCTCGCTGCAAGACCTTGGAAAAGCCTTTGTCGGGCTCAGGCCCGGCTACCTCCGGATCCTTTCAGCGCAGAGGTACCAGGAAGGTCTTTATAGCGGTACACACTGGGGTGGGAAGCGGTGTGATTGTGTCCCACCCACCATCCGGGAACACCCCACCCCTGCCTTCCACCTTCAGTGCACACTGGAGGAACTGACTGATGAAGGCAAATGCAGAGTCCAGGGCTGCCTGCTCACGTGTTTCCCAGAGGCAGCTCCCCTCCCCCGTGCGCAGCCCGATTGGATTGTGTGCGCATGTTCCAGGAGAGCCTGCGTGTGGGGGCTGGGCGAGGGGGCGGTCCCCAGGCTGAGTCACGAGAACTCAGGCTTCGCAGCAGGAGCAGGGGGCCAGCGAGCCCCACCCCACTCCTCCCTCTGATTTGGCCTGCCTCTCCAGCAACTCCTACCCCGCCCCGCCCCCCCACCTTGAGCAGCTCCCTGGGGAAGTCGCCGCCATCGTTGAGGCCCTCCAGGTTCCCGATGAAGTCCCCGCAGGTCATGCGCTTCCCAATGTTCTAGGGGAGGAAACAGAGGCCCATGAGCCCTGGAGTCCCTGGACAGGGACCTGTCTTCGGGCTCCCACCCTCCAGCACCCCACTCACGTGGCCGTGGAGATCTGTGTTGAGTAGCATGAGTGCGCAGGTCAGCGTATGGGCACCGTCTAGGGGAGAATCGAGGGTCAGCCTTGGCTACCTCCCAGGGACTCTTGACAGCTGGCGTCCCTAACTTTCCAGTTCATCTCTACCCCTTTGGCACATAAGCACAACTTTCTAAGTGGGGAACCCTGTTAATGAACCCTCCCTGTGACTCCTCTTACAACAGCCTCCTCAGCAAGGTCCTCCCCGTCTTCTCAGGTCCCTAAGGTGCTGCGGCTGCCCCCTGCTTGCCGCCAACACTCATATGCCCCTATGCATGAAACAAGCAAGCCCACCCCACAGGCAGTTATGCAGACCGGTAGAAATCCGCACTCCTCCAGCCAGGCACTTCCTCCACATGTATGTGAACTGTGCTCAAATCCACCTGCTACCTGCCTACTCCCTACTCACTACTCACTCTGGACCCTGGTGCATGCCTGCCCCTACATACAGTTCCACATGCATGCAACCATGCCAGCACTGTCTGCGCACATATACGTTCATGCCTACAAGCATGTGCGTACATTCTCTCCTGCACATCCACATGCTCCTATACATACGTGCAGTAGTGCCCAGCCCTTCTCCCTTAGTGGCCAGCTGGGACAGCCCCACTTCCAGCCTCCTCACCCTCTGAGGACAGGGCCTCCGGATTGCACTGGAAGTACCGCTGGGAGAAGTGGGCCAGCACACGCTCCCGTTCCTGGGTCTCACCCATTAAGGCCAGCTCCTTCAGAAACACCCTGGGGAGGGGGAAAATGGAGGCTGTCATCCCCTCCAAGGTGCCCTTACCAGGCAGCCCTGGCCTTGGGCCAGGCCCAGCCAGCTTGGGAAGGGTGATGTCAGGACAGCTTAGAGAGCTCAGAGGAGGAATGGCCAGGGCCCTGCATATCAAGCCTGGAGAGCGGGGACTCTGCCGAGGGCTCAACACCCACCTGAGAGCTTGGTCCAGACTCATGCCAGTGAAGACAAAGAACTTGAGATACTCGCCAGCCACCAGTTTGCTGAAGTCATTGCTGTGGGCAGGGCAGAGAGACAGTGGGGTCTCAAGGGGAAGGATCAAGGGGTCAGCTGGGGTTACCTAGAGACCTGAGGGCACTAGATGGACAGGTATACAGGTGCTGCCCCCAGGATGCATTCCCTCCACCCCCATCCTCAGTCCAGGCTTTACTTCTTGCCCAGGTGCCGGGCCACATCAGCCTTCCTGAAGCCATCTAGTCGGTACAGCCTCTTGGCTAGGCGCTGAGCAGCCTCCAGATCTGCTTTCTGCCCATTGGACAAAGTATCCGTGCTTCCCAGGGCCAGCCGCTCTGTGCTGTCCAGCTCAGAGTCTGAGTCAGACACCAGCTGGCTCAGGGGTGGTTCACTGCCAGGGTAGAACACCAGGTCAGGGTTGGGGCAGAGTTCTCGGGGTCATGCAGGCCCTCCCTCTGCCTCCAGACCCAGAAAATAGAGACAGGAAGACATGGGAAAAGCATTTTTCTTTTTTTGGGGGGGGGGGGAGAGATGGGGTAGGTTTTCTTCATCAGACTACTCTATCATTACCACCTCTGTGTGGAAGTCCTGCCTCATATCTGACCCTCATCCACCTTCCTACTACATGAGTTCTGCCTGTTTCCCCCAAAGCTCTCAGGGGCCTAGGTTTACTATTTATTTTATTTTTTGGTACTGGGGATTGAACCCAGAGATACTCTACCTCCAAGTTATACCCCCAACCTGATTTTATTCTTATTTGGAAACAGGGTCTCACTACGTTGCTGAGGCTGGCTTTGAACCTTCGATCCCCCGGTCTCAGCCTCCCAAGTACTGAGATTACAAGCATGTGCCACCACACCCAGCTCCTAAGTTTACTATTAAGTTTAGACTCTCCATCCCCACGCTGGCTCTCCTCAGGACATAGTCCTCTGTTTCTGAGAATATGGCCAAAGGTGGGATGGCTGAGCTACCAGGGAGGAACAGCGGAGGGTCAGGCAAAGATCTGAGGGCAGTAGGAACACCCTTCTGTTCCCAAGTCTCTCCTCCACATTTTAGGGAGAGGAGCCTCCCCTTGAAGCCTCCATTCTACCCACAAAGAAGCAGGCTCTGGGACTAGAGGCACTGGGGGTCAGGGTGCACTCCCTCATGCCCTTTCTCTCTCTCCCTCCCTTCCCACCCCAGCTGCTCTACTCGCAAAGCCACCTGTCACCCCAGAGACAGAGGCCGGAAACTCTTGGTTGCTAGGCAACCCTGTCTCCCTGGCCACCCCCTCCTGTTGCCATGGCATCCATGACTGAGAGGGTATCTGGCAGAGGGGAGAGCAGAAAGGTTAGGCTGTGAAAAGACTTTCCTGGAGCAGGGTGAGAGATGCCCAGTTGGGCAGGCGGGGGACACGGGAGGGAGGGGATGGGCGGGGCTATTGGCTGAGTCTTTGGATCAGCTTCCAGGCGGGGTGGGGGTGAGACACTCCTGGGGAAGGAAAGGGCCCTCCAGGAGAGAAAGAGGATGCTCTCTGGGGATTCTTCTATCCTGAATCATGGTTTCTCCAATTACTGGACCTGAGCCCAGGGCGGGGAAGGGGGAGGCTGTGAGGGGCCAATGGAAGTAATCCTCCAAAAAGGAAAGCAAACAAACATCTGTTAACCACCTATAAACTACATCCTTATACTCAGGATCTGTCCCTTAAATCAACTGGTCCTGGGGGGCTGGGAACCTGGGGCTGAGAAACCAAAGGAATTACTCACCTGCCAAGGGGTGCTGCCCCCAGACCAAGGCTGTCCTCTGAGTGGCAGGGACTAGGGGGCTCCTTCCCTGGGGCCAGCTTGGTTCTGGCCTCTGCCTCCTTCTCCTCCCCTCTCTGTGTCCAAGGACCTTCAGCAGCAGAGCTGGTACCAGAATCCGGCTCAAGAGGGGCAAGTGGAGCAGGAGCAGGTGGGTCAGGGCGAGGGGCGGGGGGCTGGGGAGGCAGCTCGAAGGTGAAAAAGGGGCTCTGGGTTGGGCCAGGTGAGGCCAGGGCCTCCAGGGAGGCGAGGCTGGTGTAGGAGGTGCCCTTGGCCCGGTGTGACTCCAGGATGGCTTCAAACACACAACTGAAAGAGTCAGGCCCATCAGCTGAGGGGCTGAGCCCAGGAAGAAAGGGCACAGGCGACTTGAGAGGGCCAGAGTGAGGTGTCCGGCTCCCTGGCCTGCAAGGGCAGGGAGAATGTCCAATCAGGGGCCCAGAGCACAGGATTTCATTGAACTCTCACACTGACTCTGTTACAGGGATTATCATCCCCCTTTTCACAGGTTCAAACTCCCTTTAAAAAAAAAAAAAAAAAAAAAAGCCTCCCGGTAGAGGTCCCAAGAGATTCAGGACCTTTGCTCACCCCAGCCCCGCCCATCCCAGCAGCCAGTCCCTCCCTCCCTCCCTCCTTCCTCCTTCCTTCTTTGCTAATCTCCCTTTCTCCTCCTTTCCCCTGATCCGCTTCCCTCCTGCCATCCCATTTCTATTTCTGGCAACATCTTAGGAGAAGATGAGGCTCCAAGCTGCAGTGGGGTGTGAGACAGAAAGGAAAGCCCCCACACTCCCCGCTCTCCTGCCAGGACCTAGGACCCGCCTGAGGCTTCCGTGTCCCCAGGTTGGGTTCCGACCTCTGGCCTTCCATCCTGCCCTGGATCCTGTAGAACCAACCCCTTGGCTTCTCTGCCTGGCCTCCCCTGACCCTCCTGGGTTCTTGGTCATGTCCCCAGGGCCTCTCCCTGGAATCCCCTGCCGCACTCCCCCCACTGCCCCATCTGATACACCCGTGAGGTCCTGACCCTCCCAGCTCTTCTCTCATCTTTATGCCAGTCCCTCTGACTCAGCGCTGCCTCAGGCCCAGTGGGGAGGAGCAAGCCGCTTTGCTCTCCCAGTTTCCCACTCACCGGACCCCTTCTGAGGCTTCGAACACCTCATCGTCCACATCCTCTTCCCCGCCTGCCTCATCCTCATCACCACTGCCCAGGCTGGAACGAGGGCCAGGGCACGGGCTGGGACGTGGGGCAGTTAGGCGGGCAGTGCCAGGAGGGCCCTCAGAACTGGGCTGACTCTCAATGGCTGAATCCGCCTCCTCCCGCTCAGCCAGCACCTCATCGATGTCAGTCTCGCGGTAGCACCTCAGGGGCACCGTGTCCAGGTCCGTCTCGGAGTATTTAGCTGCTCGCCCCACAGCTACCCCAGAGCTGTGCCCTGAGCCCACCCCAGGTGGAGATGGGGAGGCCTGCTCTGGGGGCTTAGCACCTGTGGTGTGCATAGGCACCGAATTAGGGGTTGTTCATGTCAGCCCCTGTCCTGGCCCTGGTCTGCCATCCCCCACTGCCTCATACTGGCAGGAAGTTCTTTCACTGTCTAGCCACCATCCCTCCTACCACAGACTTTGCTCATTTTGGTACCACTAGAACGCCTTTCTTTTTTTCTTTTTTTTCTTTTTTTTTTTTTTTTGTGGTACTGGGGATTGAACTCAGGGGCATTCTATCTCTGAGCTATACCCCTAGCCCTATTTTTTATTCTTTATTTTGAAACAGGGTCTCACTAAGTTGTGGAGTAGGTAGCTCACTAGGTAGCTGAGGCTGGCCGCGAACCTGGATCCTCCGGTCTCAGCCTCCCAAATGCTGGGATTACAAGCATGCGCCACCACGCCCGGCTAGTAGAGCTCCTTTCAAACCAAGCTCTTGTCAAACAACTTTGAGAACCTGAAGGAGACCAGCCTTCTTTTCTTTTCTTTTTTCTTTTTTCTTTTGGTACTGGGGATGGAACCCTGGGGCATTCTACCTCCGAGCTACAGCCTTAGCCCTATTTTTTTTTTTTATTCTTTATTTTGAAACAGGGTCTCACTAAGTTTTGGAGTGCCTCACTAAGCAGCTAAGGCTGGCTGTGAACCCGGATCCTCCAATCTCAGCCTCCCAAATGCTGGGATTACAAGTGTGCGCCACCACACCTGGCTAACCAGCCTTCTTTTCTACTCCAAAGAATGACCCTTGAGGTCCTGCCATCCCCAGCCTCCATGACAGAGCTTCCTCCAGGTGCCCAGCCAGGCCTGTCGAGTCCCCATCCTGACACAGATGGGAAGACCAAGGCCTGGAGAGGTACTGGCTGACTCAGGAGTCCAGGAAACGATTGAGGAAGGTTTGAAGGAGCTTCCCTGCTAGTCCTCAGTTGCTGTGGGGAAGGCCCTGCCCTCTCTCTACCCCTGGCTGCAGTCCCAGGCCTTACCTGAGCTGGGGGGGTCCAAGGTGCCATAAAAGAATTCCCATTTGGCTCGAGCAATTTTCTGGGCATGAGAGGAGACTTCCCGGGGGGAGGACCAGGTATCCCCCTGAGCCAAAGAGGGAGAGCCAGACACAGGCATCCAGAGACAAAGTCAGACATAAAAAGATAGACACAAATAAAAACACACAGGGATAAAGATGGAGGTGTAGAGACAGAGACGGACAAACACAGAAGGCAAAAAAGAAGCAAATTTAGGACATTAAATGATTTAGAGTGAACAGCAGACAGGCCCAAGTCTGACTGGTGGTCAAGGTTTGCCCCTTCACCGGAGCACTGGGGCTTCAGAGAGCCCAGGGAAGGTTGCATACCTGGTTCAGGAGTCCAGTATCAGCAGGTCCTCGGAACAGTGCAGCCAGGTGCTCCGGAGGGCCCCCCAGCCCATTGGGGAGAGAGGAGTAAAGGCCATCTGCCCCAACCTGGGGTGGGACTGATGGCCCACGCAAGGGGTCGCGGCTACCAGGAAGCGCAGAGCCTCCTTTAGCTGGGAGTGGGTCAGATGTGGATGCCTCTAGTCGCAACTTCCGGCTGGAGCCAGGCCCAAGGACTGGGGTGGGCCTGGGAGGAGAAACCCCACCCAGATCCCAGCTCCGACTCAGGCCTCCAGGAGCAGGCAGCCCATTCAGTGGCTTCACGCTGGCCTTCTCCACAAAGCGGAAGATGACCACGGAGCTCCGGGCCCCTGGTGGCGGCTGCCCAGTGGGCGAAGAGGGTGCCCAGGGTGAGGGAGCAATGCGGGGAGAAGGGGGGCCACGCAGAGGTGTACAGGGTGCTGTCACACGTCCCAGTTCCCGGCCTCGGGGACCTGGGCCTGTCACTCGCCGTAGCAGGGAGCCTGTGCTGCCATACATGCTGGCTGGGGGGCTCTGGGGCACTGGGCCTTCGGGGAGCCAGCGGCGAGGGCATCTTGGCGGGGAGATGGCACAGTCACCTTCCGAGCAGAAGCGCATGGCACCCTGGGCCATGCTGGGGCCGGGGGTCAGGCTGGGGGGGCAGGGATGGCAAGGCCAGGTGGGGTGTGAGGGGGCTGCATGCTCTTCAGACAGGCCTGCAAGAGAGGAAGGGGAACAGGGGGTGAAGTGCCAGGAAGTTAGATGGCTAGGAGAGCAGAGATGGGGAGGGGAAAGCTGGCGTGAGCCTCTGAGCTCCAGGAACCTAGCCTGCCCTAGGAATATGGGACCATCCATCCCATCCCGGGAGGCTACTTCCATGGAGGTCCAAGGAGAAAAGGACTGTCCACCCAGTGAGCCCCTGGTTCCTCTCCTCCTGCCTGGAGGCCCTAAGCATCACCCTGGGAGGAGAGAGGAAGCTAGTTCAGAAGTTGAGCCCGGTCTCTGTGGCAATTTGAAACTACTTCTGGTGTGGGGAGGCTGGTATCCCAACCTCTGGATCAGGAATAAGCCAGCCATCACCATCATTCAGCCCTGGGTCCCCTATTGTCCTTTTTATGGGGAGCCCTCACTCAGGGAGGGAGAACTCGGGCCTCCTAGGAGAGAGAGGAAGAACAGGGGTTATGCAGGGACAATGAAGGGCCGAGAGGCACAGGAAGGAGGTGAGCAGAGTCCTGAACAGAAGCCCCTACCTCCAGTACATAGATGCTGAATGGAAAAGAGACATTCGGTTCTCTACACAGGTACAGATGCACACACAAATGTACACGTACACACACACATACACACACATGTCCTCATGTACACACCATATATAAGGACAAATATATCCGTGCACAGTTAAACATGTTCATAGGCAACACCCTCTGGCACACACAGACACACACACACACACATACTGCTCAAAGACACACCCTCATACACTCTCAGTCATAACAAATATGTGTGTAACGGAAAGGCACATGCCTATTTTACACACATCATCATCCAACAGGAACACACAAAGAAGTACCCAAATATACACACAGGCTTTCATTCTCCAGTGCACACAGAGACACAGGTGTGTCAGACACAGAGACCGACTGTCCACAATCACATACAAATACAGATGAACATTTACACATATACTCAAGCAGGAACACACACCCTCCCCTCCCCCTCACCAGTCACAGGGTCTCTAGGGGTAGGACCTCCCCATACCCCCCCCCCCACGATAGATCTTGCCCAACCCAAGAGAGACCATAAAGGGGTAATTGGGCCTCTGGTGGCAATGCAGGGTAGAGACAGAGGTCAGGAGCAGCAACCCTGCCAGGCAGGTTCTTGAATTGAAGCTCAACGGCACCCCCCCGCCCCCCGGCGCGCCCCCTGTGCAGCCCCTACCGGAGCCACCTCATTACTCACCGCTGCTCGTCAGGAGCTGGGACCGAGGAGAGGCAGAGGAGAGGCTGGGCCCAGCTCAGCTGTGAAGGCAGCGCGGCTCCCGCTTGCTCCAGGCCCGCCCGCCTCGCAGTCCCTCCTCCAACATCCTCCCCCCCTCCGCGCGCCGCTCAGGCAGCGCTAATCCCCCCCACCCCCTCCTCTCCCAGGGCCCTGAGTCCCAGAGGCTGCCAACAGGCACCCCCCCCTCGTCTTTAGGTCCCCGCTGGGCTCTCCCGCCAACCCAGGACCCGCCCCAGACGAGGGGGAGAGCATAGGGAACCCCTGTCTGTTCCCCAAACCCTCACATGCCCCACCACACTGGTGTCCAGGTCCCTCTCGCCCACTGCTTCCTGAGCCACACGTAGGGCCCAGCTGCACACGCGTGTCCCGCTCCAGACCCCACGCGTGTCCCTAGGAGGTTGCCACATGACCTGTTACATGCCACACGCGCTCCCGCCCCCACGAGCACGCGGCCGCGCAAAGCACACGGTGCGGGTGTAGACTGGACCCGCCCCCTAAATCCAGGAGAGCAACTATGGAAGGGAGATCAGAGGAACACCTCCTAGAACCCTTCAGGGTTCAGAGTCTCAGACCCAGGAGACCCAATCCTGACAACCCACCCGGAGTACAAAAGGAGGGACAAGTCGGACTTCAGGAAGAACTCCCTGGCCGCCTGAGTTAGTCGTCCTGCCCTCCCAGGGGTAAGAGGTCAGATGGGATGACCCCGAGACTGGAGGAAGCGGAGGACAGGCAACCCTTGTGCCCTTGGCCAGGGTAGAAGGGGGTCTAGCTATTTTAAGAAAGCGTCACACGAGTTACTATGGCATCTACTCTCCTTGGGAAGGCCAGGGAGAGCAGGTGGTGACCTCGGAAGGAAGGTGGGGTCGGTTCGGGCAGTCAGGGGGAGCGAGGACGCGCGAGGCGGGGGCGCGCGGGGCTCACCGCGGGGAGGGGTGGCGCGGATTCCGCGTGGTGCTGAAGGGGACAGCGCCAGATTTGTCGTACTGCGCAAGCGCAGAGGCTCGAACAAAGAGGGGAGGGGGAGGAAGCGCGCGGCCGGAGGTGGTGCGCGCCTACATATCTCTATCTTTGCAGAGGTTGGTCCTCACATCTATCCCTTCCCTAAGAAGGCTAAGGAAGAAGAGGAAGCAACCCCCTCACCCAACTTGACACTTGTCTGGTCTTTTCCCGCTGCTGGCCTCTCCCTTCTCGCTATATTGAGGGGTGAGCGAGCGTCGTGGAAGGGATTCTGGGAAAACCAGGATGTCTGAGTTCTCTATTTCTGTCTCGTTTGATCCTGGCCAAGGCGCTTGCTCCCCAGAGTCTCGATTTGCCTGTCCTTAAAATGGAATGATAGCCCACCTTGCAGAGGTGCCCAATGTCTTGAAGAGATAACGGATGGGAAGCCGTTTTGGCTATGAAGAGGCAGTTCAAGTGATTGTACAGGAGTGTGCAACCCTGAATGATGGCAGTGGCCCACACATCTTTCACATTCCCCACACCCACGCCTTGGATGATGGAGAAAATCACTACTCCCGGGGCTTCCCAGAGCGGAACCAGAGACTAGGACCTGGAGACGTGGTGAAAAGGAAGACTAGGGCTTGAGTTCAGGTCTCTGGGGCATCACTGCGTCATGGTGGGCTGGCTCAGACCCTACAATTAACTCAAGGCCAACTGAGAAGCAGTACCCCTGGTGGGTTGATCCTATACTCACTATCGGGACTCTGGACCTCTAGAAGAAAAGAAAGGGACCTAGATGGATATATAATCCTTAGTGCCTCCTATGTCTCTCTTCCCAGGCAAAAACCCAGCCTATTACGTCTAGAAGTGCAATAAGATGGGTAGTTCGGTACTTCACAATTAACCAGGAATGGGAGGTTTAAGCAAATTTGCGTGATGAAAAGAAAAATTCTAGCTTCATTCCACTTACTCGTTCTTTCAGCAATTTTTTTTTTTTTTTTTTTTTTTTTTGCGGTACTGGGATTGAACCCAGGGGCATTCTACCTCCGAGCTACACCTCCAACCCTATTTTTTATTCTTTATTTTGAGATAGAGTCTTACTAAGTTACGGAGTGCCTCACTAGGTAGCTGAGGCTGGCCGCGAACGTGGATCCTCCGGTCTCAGCCTCCCAAATGCTGGGATTACAAGCGTGCGCCACCACGCCCGGCTTCAGCAATTATTTATTGAGTACCTACTACGTGCCAGACAGCAAGAGCCTGGTCGGTTTCTCCCCATTTTTCAAAGTCGCTAAACGCGACCGGAGGACAGAGGGGTGGCCCTCGGTAACCTAGGAGTCCTGGCTCCGCCCCTTCTGCTTTTGGCTTTGCCTGCTCCTCCCATCATCTTCACTCCGAGGCTACTGGCCCACGAAGAAGACAGAAATCAGTCTTCGCCCACCGCTTCTCCAGCCTCGGGCTTGAAGCCCTGTAGCCGGGAAGGCGAGGTTTAATGTTACATCACTGATTTGTTCTTCAGTTTCAGAGTCCATCCAGAAAGCTTTCAGATAGGATCCTCAGTGAAACGGCACTCGATTGAAACGGTCTGTCTCTACAGCCCAAGGAGGCGGGTTCGCTGCAGAGCTCCAAGGCCAAAGCGAGCTAGTACTGCGCACGCGCAGTAGGAAGCCGATGGAGCCACCAATGGAGCCGTCCGGAGGGGAGCGAGAACTCGGAGCCGTCAGGTACCGAGCAGAGGAGGGGCCGAGAGAGGGGAAAGAGACCCAGAGGAGGGAGCTGAGCCCAGGCCGAGCCTGGGGGCTGCTCTTGAGAGCTGGGGTGCGGGAGCATAACGGAGGTGGACTCATAAGTAACAGCCGCTGGGAGGACACAAACACCCTTTGCCCACAGGCTCCTGGACCTGCCCTGGGAAGACGTCCTGCTCCCACACGTCCTGAACCGGGTTCCGCTGCGCCAGCTCCTTCGGTTGCAGCGTGTTAGCCGGGCTTTCCGGGCACTGGTACAGCTGCACCTGGCCGGACTGCGCCGCTTCGACGCAGCTCAGGTTAGCTAGGGACCGGAGCCCCGCCCCTGTCTGGCCACTACCCCCACCCCGCCTCCAGCCCCCCCCCAGCTCCACTGGGTACCCTTCCCGTCCCCTGGTGCAATCAGGACTGGGGCCCAGAAAGCGATCTATGCAGTGTACAGTACTCCCAATGGACAAGTACTGGGTAATGACTCAAGGAGCGTGGTCTCTCCTGGGAGAGCAGATGGCAAGCCCCGAGGGCCGTCAGGAAAAAAGTCAGGGGCGGATAGGCAACATCAGTCCTGCCCCTGGACAAGGTGAGAGCCCGGGTGCCTCTCCGCCCGCAGGTTGGTCCGCAGATCCCGCGGGCTGCATTGGCACAGTTGCTGCGGGATGCGGAGGGACTGCAGGAGCTGGTGCTGGCGCCATGTCACGAATGGCTATCGGACGAGGACCTGGTGCCGGTGCTGGCGCGGAATCCGCAGCTGCGGAGCGTGGCGCTAGGTGGCTGCGGGCAACTGAGCCGCCGCACACTGGGGACACTGGCCGAGGGCTGTCCCCGTCTACAGCGCCTGTCGCTTGCACACTGTGACTGGGTGGATGGACTGGCGCTGCGCGGCCTCGCCGACCGCTGCCCGGCCCTGGAGGAGCTGGACCTTACAGCCTGCCGCCAGCTCAAGGACGAAGCCATCATGTACTTGGCGCAGAGACGTGGCGCCAGCCTCCGCAGCCTCTCGCTGGCTGTCAACGCTAATGTGGGGGACGCCGCGGTCCAGGAGTTGGCTCGGAACTGCCCACAACTCGAGCACCTCGACCTCACTGGATGCCTGCGTGTTGGAAGCGACGGCATCAGGTGCCTGGGCCTGGGGGGCGATGGGGTGGTAGGGGGCAATCATTGGGCCTCTGGAGGTAGGGCCAGGTTGTAGTTGTCAAAGGCCAAACTGGGAGTTCTGAACCTTCCTGCTTACCAGGGTACACCTGGGAACGAAGAGCCTCTGGGATTATCTAGGCCAGAAAGTCCACAGTTTAAAAGAACTTTTATGTGTGTGTGTGTGTGTTACTGAGGATGGAACAACCCAGGGGCCTTCTACTTCTAGCTACACTCTCATCTTGATTTTTTTATTATTTATTTTGAAACAGGGTCTCACTAAGTTGCAGAGGACCTCCTCACTAAGTAACTGAGGCTGGCTGCAAACCCAGATCCTCCTGTCTCAGCCTCCCAAGTACTGGGATTCCAAGCATGCGCCACAGCCCAGCTTAAAAGAACTTTTTTTTTTTTTTCTCGGTACTGGGGATTGAACTCAAGAGCGTTCTACCTCTGAGCTATACCCCCAGCCCTATTTTTTTTTTTTTTTTTTTTTTTTTTTTTTGTTT
>PVLC010021007.1:0-28529 GCA_004027655.1 Graphiurus murinus
ACCCCCAGCCCTATTTTTTATTCTTTATTTTGAAACCGAGTCTCACTAAGTTGCGGAGTGCCTCACTAGGTAGCTGAGGCTGGCCGCGAACCCGGATCCTCCGGTCTCAGCCTCCCGAATGCTGGGATTACAAGCGTGTGCCACCACGCCCAGCTCCGGCACATAATTTCTTTTAAAAATAAAACAGTGTGAGCCCAGCGTAGTGGAGCACGCTTGTAATACCAGTATTTGGGAGGCTGAGACCGGAGGATCTGGGTTCGAGGCTAGCCTCAGCCACTTAGTGAGGTTCTCTGCAAGTTAGTGAGATCCTGTTTCAAAATATAAATTGCAAAATAGGACTGGGGGTGTAGCTTGGAGGTAAATGCCCCTGGGTTCAATCCCCAGTACTGCAAATAAATAAAATAAAACGTGTAGCCTGTAGCAGTGGCACATGCTTGTAATTCCAGACTTGGGAGGCTGACAGGAGGAGCACAGGTGCACAGCCAGCCTCAGCTACTTAGTGAAACTGTTTCAAAATAAAGAATAAAAAATTGGCCTGGGGGTGTAGTTCAGAGGTAGAATGCCCTTGGGTTCCATCTCCAGTATTGCAAAAACAAACAAGCAAAAAACCAATTTGGGCTGGGTGTGGTGGCCCATTTTTGTAATCCCAGTATTTAGGAGGTTCAAACAGGAGGATCATGGGTTCGAGGACAGCCTTAGCAAGTAGTGAGACCTTGTTTCAAAATAAAAAGTAGGGCTGGGGGTGCAGCTTGGAAGTAGAAGGGCCTTCAGTTCAATCCCCAGTACCACAAAAAAAAAAAAAAAAAAAAAAGTGGGAGGGGAAAAAACCTCTTTAAGATATGGTTTTTAAGCCAGGCATGGTGACACACACTTGTATTCCCAGTACCTGGAAGGCTGAGACAAGAGAATTGCAGGTTTGTGGCCAGCCTCAGCAACTTGTCAGGCTCTCTGCAACTTAGTGAGACCCTGTTTCAAAACGTAATAAAATTGGGCTAAAAAACAAAAAAATTGGGCTGGCAGTGTAGCTCACAGGTGGAATGGCCCTGGGTTCAATCCTTAGTACCACACACATAAATAAATAAATGAATAAATAAATACAAATACTCAGTGAGGTTTTTAGGTGGCGCACCTTGTCTCAGTCACACGTTGCACCCTCCTGGGAGGGACTGTCCATGTACAAAGAGCATTTTAATTAATTTATTTATTTCTTTACACATAACTGAAAGTGATGTTACAGTACATAAGTTATTTACAACTGTGCAGTAATGTGTTGCAAAATAAATTATCTAGAAGGCAGCAAAAGTACATTGTGAATGTATATAAAACTGTACAGCGTTTGCGGATACACTCTTTATAGGATTATTGGCTCTGTAGTGTTTCAAGTTACGTTCTCAGAAAGAGAAACAAAATGCCCAAGATTAAAGGAAAAAATATACAAACCACGTGGATTTGACTCCATTAAAAACACTATCGGAGAGTCCCGGCTGAGTCCCTCTGCGGCCAGGCAGGTGCGGCCGGGCCCTTGCCCGGCACCAGCGTCCCAGTCTGTCCGAAGACTGGCAGGTGGGCGCGCACTTGCCCTTCCGGCCGGGAGGTCACTGTTTGTGCGAGGCGGATGCCTTAGTTCGTTTCCTTTAGTTGATCAGAACGGAGCGAGGAATTTTAAAACGCACTCTTCTGCGACTCCTCCGGCGCCTTCGGCGGCTGGAAGAAGGAGCCCGAGGCGCCAGTCTCCGGGCCGGGCCTCCACATCCGTGTGGGGCCGCCGCCTCGGCCGGCGCTCAGGCTCCTGCGCACGCGGCGGGAAAGAGGCGCGCTCCGGCCCCTGGCACCCGCGCCAGTCTGCAGGGGAGGCCGTGGCCAGGGACAGTCTGTGGGCTCCTCCCGCCGGCGGATGGCGCTCCCTCCTCCTCTGCCGGGCTCGTCGGCAGCACGGGCGGCTCGCGCAGCCCTCTCCTGTGTCCTACGCCCTCCCACGGGGGTCACGCTGGCAGCAGCACGAAGTCGTCGTTGACGTCGACCATGGGCACGTAGAAGGAGGGCACCTCATTCACGCACAGTGACTTGTGCCCGGCGGGGTCCAGCTCCTGCGCCTTCAGCTGCCACTCCATCCTCTGCACTGCGTTGAGGGCCGCGGCCTCGTGCTGCTGCCGCATCAGGAGGCACGTCTGCGGGACAGACACGGGCTGAGGGAGCAGCGGCGCCCAGACTTCCCCCAGGCCAGGAGGGTACCCGCCTAGTGCCCACACCCCTGCAAGACCCAGCCTGGCTCACCGCCCACCCCGCCCCCAGCGGCTCATTAGGATCCCACCTCTGCTAGGCTTCACTGTTTTGTTTTGTGGTACTGGGGATTGAACTCAGGGGCATTCTCCCTCCGAGCTATACCCCCAGCCCTATTTCGAAACAGGGTCTCACTAAATTTCGGACTGCCTCACTAGGTAGCTGAGGCTGGCTGAGAACCCGGATCCTCTGGTCTCAGCCTCCCAAGTACTGGGATTACAAGTGTGTGCCACCACGACAGGCTTAATTCTTTATTTTGAAACAGGGCCTCACTAAGTAGCTGAGTCTGGTCTCGAACCCAGATCCTCTAGTCTCAGCCTCCCAAATGCTGGGATTACAAGCGTGGGTCACCACACCCAGTTTTTATTCTTTTTTTTTTTTTTTTTGCAGTACTGGGGATTGAACTCAGGGGCATTCTACCTCCCAGCTATACCCCAGCCCTAGTTTTTATTCTTTATTTTGAAACCAGGTCTCACTAAGTTGCAGAGTGCCTCACTAGGTAGCTGAGGCTGGCCTCGACCCGGGATCCTCCGGTCTCAGCCTCCCAAATGCTAGGATTACAAGCATGCACCACCACGCCTGGCTGGATTCACTGTTTTTGGTCTCAGCCTCCCAAATGCTGGAATTACAAGCCTGCACTACCACGCCCGACTCCTATTTTATTTTATTTTTTATTTTTTTGTGGTACTGGGGATTGAACTCAGGGGCATTCTACCTCCGAGCTATACCCCCAGCCCTATTTTTTATTCTTTATTTTGAAACCGAGTCTCACTAAGTTGCGGAGTGCCTCACTAGGTAGCTGAGGCTGGCCTCGAACCCGGATCCTCCGGTCTTTTGAAACAAAGTTTCAGTAAGTTGCTGAGGCTAGTCTGAATCTGTGATCCTCCTATCTCAGTCTCCCAAGTACTGGGATCACAGGCCTGCACCACCACACTAGGCCATCCCAAAGTTTTAAAAGACTAAAATGCTATAGATTAGGTAGAAAATCATCTTGAAATGTGTCAGGTACTGCCAGTTAATGAAGATCTACCAACTTACACAAACTTCAATACTGCAGGAAGAATATAGCCTCCCTAGCCCCATCCCGGCACATATAATTTTTGGTTCTAAAATTAATGATTGAGCCAGGCATGCTTGCAATCTCAGTACTTGGGAGACTGAGAAAGGAAGATCTCAGGTTCAATGCCAGACTTGGTAATTTAGTGAGGCTCCAGCAACCCAGTGAAACAGTTTGCAAATAAGAAATAAAATTGGGCTGGGGGTTGGGGGGGAGGAGGGGGTGTAGTTTGGAGGAAGAATGTCTCTGGGTTCAACCCCCAGCACCAAAATAAACAAAAATTAAATTAATGATTACATTAAGCATCTTTTCATTAAGATTTGGTTATTTTATTTCCCTTTTCTTGGATTGCCTTTTTTATATACTTTAATTTTGCTGGGAATAGTGCTTATGCCTGTAATCCCAGTACTTGGGAGGCCAAGACAGGAGGATTGTAGGTTTGAGACCAGCCCCAGCAACTCAGCAAGACCCTCAAAAACTTAGCCAGACCCTATTTCAAAATAAAATAAGGCTAGGAGTGTAGCTCAGAGGGAGAATGTCTCTGGGTTCAAGCTCCAGTACAAAAAATAAAGTAAATATAAAAGAAACAGTATAGCTTAGAGGCAGAATACCACACAGAATCAAGTATACACTTTTAACTTTTTGATATATTTTCCCCGTTACTTTGTAAGAGTTCACATTAATGAAATAAAATGTGTGGCCTAAGAAGGCGCCAACTCTCATTTTAATGCATTGGTCAAAAGCCTACAGCTCTTACAGTGCTCCTCATGGCCCACCTGGTAGAAGGCACGGGGGAGCTGTTCAGCACCCCTGGCCCTGCCTCTGACCGTCCTGGGGCTTGCCTGCAGTGTGGTAATTGTTCTCACACCTGTTGTTATCCACTCCAGCACCTTTCTGAGCAAACTGCCACGGCACGCCAACCGCTAATGCTGACACCTTGAAATATCACATACTTTTTCTTTTTTTTTGCGGTACAAGGGATTGAACCCAGGGGCATTCTCCCTCCGAGCTATATCCCCAGCCCTAATTTTTATTCTTTATTTTGAAATAGGGTCTTACTAAGTTGCGGAGAGCCTCACTAAGTAGCTGAGGCTGGCCGTGAAACCAGATCCTCCTGTCTCAGCCTCCCAAGTACTGGGATTAAAAGTGTGCGCCACCACACCCCGCTGAAATATCACATACTTTCTAACGCAGGGGGCTAGGATTGGGGTGCTTAGGGTCACTCACCTCTTGCCAAGAACAGGAAGCAGCAGGCATGGGGCAACTGTCAAGGACAGACGCTGACTTTTGTCTGCAGTTTTCTTTTTTTGTGGTACTGAGGATTGAACCAGGAGCATTCTACCTCCAAGTTATACTCCCAATTTTTGTTTTGAAACAGGGTCTAAGTTGTTGAAAGTCTCACTAAATTGCTGAGGCAGGTCTTGAACCTGTGATGTTCCTGTCTCAGCTTCCCAATACTGGGATGATAGTTGTGCGCCACCATGCTTGGCTCTGTCTTCGGTTTTCTAACTGGCAAGTTACTGCTTTCGGATCTCATAGCTGTGCAGGTGAACAGGCCCGTTCTTGCTAATCTGTCTCCTATCCTTCCCCTTATCCACTGCACCGCCAGTACTTGCAGAGCAGTGGTGGTGTTGAGGTGCTGTGACCCCTGAGAAGGGCTCAGGGCCAGGTCCCATCGAGGTCCTGTTTAGCTGGGGACAGCCGGCTGAGTGAGGAGGATCCACAGTGCCCCTGCGTGGCCCGCCTGGGGGACCAGCCTCCAGCACTCACCTTCATGCGGTCGTACTTGTCGTCCACATCCTGTAGCCAGGAGATGAACTGGCGGGCGTTGAAGCGATCTCGCACCGACTTGTTCTCATCACCCTGCAGAGATCAAATATGGGGTGTGTGGGGTCACGGTGCTCTAGCCCTTTACCAGAGGAGACTTCCATCTCAGGAGCAATCGGTTTTAATTCCTTCAAGGGCCAAGGGGAACAACTCGGCCCTTCTCCCCCCAGTAGTTCATGGAAAAGCTGGTGACCCCATGTGTGCAGATGTCTTCCTTTAGGAACCAGCTTTTCTTTAGAAAGAGCGTCTGAGAAGCCCGAGGCAGGAAGCGAGCGTCCTCAGCGCTGGCCGGCCTCCTCGCTGCTTCTCCTCTGTGCAGAGCTTGAGCTTTACAACCCGGGGTCCTAACTCCATCCTCTCCACACACAACCTGTCTCACCCTGACAGACTGTCTGCAAACAGGGACCAGGCCATACGGAGCCTCGGGGAGGGAGGGTGAACTCTGGGAGCTGGACTCCCACAGTTTTGCCCCCACCTTGGGGGAGAGCCCAGTAAAGGCTCTCTCAAAACAGTAGGCCTGCTACCTCGGGGGCACCTGTCCTGAGCACATGGTGCTGCGGCCTGGACAGTGCGGAGGACACGGGCTCCAGGCATGTGCACGCTGAGCAGGGCTGTGCTCTGCCGAGGCAGGACTGCACAGAAGGTAGCAACAGAACACTCTGGTAGACTGGAGCAGAGCAGCTCAGCCAGAGGCCCGACGGCCAGGATAGCACTCATGGAGACTCAGGCTCAGGAAGAATGGAGGGAAGAGGAGAGCCAGACACACCTGGCAGATCTGAGCCACAATCAGAAAAACTAGAAGCCAGATGTGGGAGCATGTGCTTGTAATCCCAGTACTTGGGAGGCTTAGACAGTAGGATCACAGGTTTGCAGCCAGCCTCAGCTACCTAGTGAGGCCCTCTGCAACTTAGCAAGACCCTATTTCGAAATAAGGAATAAAAAAATAGGGCTGGGGGAGTGGTTCAGAGGTAGAATGCCCCTGGGTTCAATCCCCAGTACCACACACACACACACAAAGCCTAGAGACGGTGGCTGGTCCTATGTCACAGGTTCAACAAGTGGTCCAGGGTGGGAAGGCCAGCTGAGGAGAGCACTTAAGGGGGGCCCAAGGCCCAGACAACCTCCTGCCATTGGTGAGCAAAGGCCTTGCGAAGCAGCCTTGGCTGGGGGGGCGGGGGGGAATGTGAGCTCCCAGCATGCAGCCACAGAGTCCTGCTGCCATCATCACCCAGTGTCACCACTGTGCCAGCTCTGGCTCTTTAGCTACAGACTGAGGTGGAAGTTAAAAAAAAGTCACTGCTGGGTGTGTGTGGTGCATGTTTATAATCCCAGTACTTGGGAGACAGAAGAATTGTAGGTTCAAGGTCGGCATCAACAACTTAGTGAGACCCTGTTTCAAAATAAAAACAAAGAGGGTTGGAGGTGTAGCCTGGAAGTACAACGCCCCTGGGGCTAAATTCTCAGCATCATAAAAGAAAAATAAATAAAAAAGGGTCACCCTGCTGCCTGCGAGAGGATGAACAGCCACTCATCCCAATTGTGTGTATGAATGTTTCAGAGGAGATTTAAAGATTCTATTAGAGACTAAAACTCACTGAGGCCCAGCCCTACAGCCTGAGGGCCTTGTCCTTGCTCCGTTCCTGCCTCTTGTCCTTTCTGGGGCTACCCGAGGCTGGGGACAGACTGCACACAGGGATGCTCAGGAAGCGCTGGCTCAAGCTCACCATCTGTGGCGTGCAGGCCAGAGGGGAATGCTGCGGGGCGTAGGGGCTCAAGGAGCGGCTGTTTCCTGCTACACCAGCGGTGTGCGTGGCCTCCCAGCTCTTCATGGCAGAGAGGTCCTAGAAAGCGGGCAAGCAAGTGTTCCCAGCCCAGGGGGGCCACCGACCTGGCTTTCGAGAGGCATGTTGTAGACCTCAGAGTCCAGCAGCATTGTGCAGGCGCTGAAGGGCACTGCCTGGTTGGCAATGGTCCTGGCTGCCCGGCAGTGAACCCGCAGGATCTCCTGCTCACAGGACACGATCAGCTTCTCCTGGGGAGGAGACAGTGGGTGAGCTCAGGCACACAGGCACTGACCCCTGTGCCCGGGCCTCCTCTTACCCTTTCGATGCTGTGCTGCAGACGCAGCTTTCCCCGCACGGCCTCCTGCTGCTTGAACAGCTCCTTCAGAGGCTCCGCCAGGGAGGGAGGGGGTGCTATCTGCAAGTGCAAAGGGAGAGAGGATTCAGTGGGGCTGTGGAGATGCACTAAAAGCAGACCCAGCGTCCACCCAGGAACCTCCTGGGCAGCGAGGAGACGGTGTGAGACAGGAGGCAGGGCACAGAACACCTGAGATCTGTGCTCTTCACGGGAAGGCAGGAGAGGAGATGGACAGGTGTGAGCACCAGGGCGGGGAAACCCAGTGGGGTCCAGGGAAGGCTCATATGCCCCAACATGGAAATTCGAGCACTGTCTGAGCCTGGCTACTGCGAGGGGAAGCAGCCCAGGAGACCCGAGGCTGCTGGCTATGCGCACACTGCCTAGGTAATGAGGAACAGGTCTTCTGTTCTTGGAGAAAGGAGTGGGGAAGACCGGGCTTCTGTGGTGCCAGACAGATGGGGAAGCCTGGACTGGCCTTCTAAAGCAACTGCAGTGTGCTCACCGCTGTCCACCCAGGAGCCATGTGGTGGCAGTAAGGCTGGGCCAGGGAGGTTGAGATGGCTGGGGCATCCCGGGGGTGTGAGGTGCACTCGGGGGGTCACCCCTCGTCCAAAGCTGGAGCAGTCTGCAGGGCAGTCCCCTAGTGGCATGGCTGCCGCTCACAAGACAGCAGCAGGAGACAGAAGGTGCCCAGCATGAGGCAAATACCCCAGAATGGCTGCTGCAGGCAAGACTGGCACGGAATCAGAGTCGGAGGGCAAAAGGAATTTACATATAGTCTCCAAGTCTCTTCCCCAGGATGTGGGTCAACCATAAATAAGAAGGCAGTAACGTCCTAGTGGAGAGATCTGGCCAACGGCACCGGGCCCAGGTGCTCCAGGTCAGCCACCAGAATCCAGTAAGATATTTCCAGAACCCCCATGGTGACTGGGACACCTGTCCAGACAGGTGCTGAGCACACCTGGGAGCATCTTCATGGAAGATGGGACAGGAAGGCCTGCCACAGACCCCACCCACAATTGAAGCATTTACCTACCCTGTGGCTGGCACCAAGAGGGCTCCTGCAAACTCTCCACTGCTCTGAGCTATGAACTTTTCAGTTAATCTAAAATTAGTCCAAAACTAAAATTTGGCTAGGTTGTTCAGCCACCAAACCCTGCCCATTATGTCTCTTGAGGGGCCCAGCTCCTGATGGAGGTGATTGGTATCAGATTTCCAACCAGGCGCAGCCTCCTCAGGGCAGGGAGAACACTTGGGCCGCCTCTAGGGAGATTTCAGGTTGGGGGATCTTAGCCCAAGTGCGAGCACATCGCGGCGTTCCTCCCAGCCCACAGTCACACGTGATGAAGTTCATGGTGATGGTGACATGCACGAACGCAGCACTCGGTGCAGCCCACTCTCGAGAGGAGGCCAAGCACCTGGAACCACTGCTGCAGGTGGAGACTTGGCTGGCCAGGTGAGAAACCCAGCAGTGCTGAGGGACCTGGACGTGCCAGCCCAAGCCCTGCCTGCTTCATCCACGGGTCTGTCTGCAGGACACTCAGAAGGCAAGGTGGGAGACACACACAAAACACCAACGTGGTAGCTGAGTGACAGGAGTAGAGGGGGCTTTTTTCCTATTCTCAATTTTCCAAATTTTCTATAGCAGCCATGCCACTCTGTTTTGATAATAAAAATTTAAGAGAAAACAACTGAAAGCACAAAAAATGCTACTGAATAGAAATCTTAGGTCAGATTTTTCTGAATGCAGTGGCCCACACCACTGCGGTCAGGGGTAGGCAGGGGAGGGGCCCGGACCTCTGGCTGGGCTCATATTGGCTGTGCCCCTGGATTCTCCAGGGGAGAGGGTTGCTCCAACATGGCTACTGCCCTCACCCTTTTGAACCTCTTCCTGGGAGAAACCCAACAGGCACCCACTCCCAACCCCACCCTCACTCGGAAGGGATGCTGGGCGGGTGCGCTTCCTGGTTGGGTGGCCACCAGTCTGAAACTGCCTCTCAGCGCTGACCTTCTCAGGACTACAAAGTCCCTCCCAGACCTCCTGCCTCATGCAACCTGAAGGTCAGGACATCAGGGTCCCCAAAAGGAAATGGCCAATCCTGATAATCCTTTGCTCAACAGTTTCCATCTGGGCAGAGTAACAGCAGGAGTGAGACGGCCACACAGTCTGAAAGCTGTGCAGAGGGGAGAGGTCCTGAGGGCCTTTGAGCTCCAAAGCAGGAAGACCCAGAGGACAAGGAGAAGCAGCCTGCCGGGGAAGTGGGCGAAATGGGGCCCCACTGGCAGGCTGTGCTGCCAGTCCAGATGTGGCGAGGCCAGGGTGGGTGGTCGGGTGTGGCTTGCTTTGTGAGCACCCAGCTGCAGAGGCACAGGGGAGGGAGGGAGGTTAGGTATGCAGACAGGCTGGCCAGGCAAAGCAGCAGCTGGCGTCCCAGAAGCCCGAGGAGGCAGACAGGAAGGGGCGTGCGAGACAGGGCACAAGTCTGCCGAGGCCTTTCACTGCGAAGGGGAGTCGAGAGAAGACAGCAGCAAGAAAGAGGGGCACTGTGTGGGTGTGCCCCATCAGGTGAGAGACTGGGCCCACAGGGACAGTGCTGAGGCCGGTATCTGGCCTGCAGAGAGCATCTACACAGTTGCAGACACGCAGCTGGAAGTGTGGCACCAAGGGCTGGGGTGCTGGCAACCACAGAGGCACCCACTCTCTCAGATGACAGCGAGGCATGCCAGTGGCTCGCCTAACCCTGCAGGCCATCAGCATATCCCCGGGATCTCCACGTTTGATGCCAGAAGCCCCACAGCCCTGTTCCCGATGCTCCTGTGCAGGCAGACACTAGGACAGCACTCACCACGGGGATGTGGAGCTTGCTGAGTGGCTTGCCATCCAGCAGGTAGGACCCAGTGTAGGTGACGTACTCCGCATAGCACTGGGGTGCCTGCGGCGTGATGTAACAGAGAATCTTGCGCTTCTCCTCGATCTTCTTTCGGATCTGAAGGTACTCAAAGTATGGGTTGGACCTGTCACTGTGATAGGGCTCGATGTCGTCCAGCTTGATGGCATCCACGATGGCAGCCAAAGTCTGCTGGATGACCTCCCGCGTCTGCTGCGTGGACGTGTTCAGCTGCTGCTGGAGCTGCTGGCTGGAACGCTGGAAGCGGCGCTTGCGGGGGTGCTGGGCCTGGGCATCCTCCTCCTCGGAGGCACGGCCCTTGGCTCTGGAGGCTGGGGTGGGCACGGGGGCGGGCTCCTTCTCTGCAGGGGGTGTGCTCTGCTTGCTCTGGCTAGCCAGCATCTGGGCCCGGTTCCTAGTCATGCGCTGGGGGACCTCCTCTACCTTGGGGGCCTTTGGGGCTTCCGCTGTGGGTTTGGGCTCCGGGTCTGTGGCTTCTGGCTGGACGCTGCCTGGAGGCCCTTCTGCTAGGGCAGCAGCATGGGTGGCCTCTGCACTGTCCTGGGCCTGTGTTGAGCTGTCCATGGCGGGGTCATCGGGTGCACAGTGGGGAATGCTGGAGGGATCTTCAGCCTCGGCCTCCTCGTCTCCATCCCCCAACAGATGCTGTTCAGGGGCGCCAGGTGCAAGCGCTGAGCTGGAGTCCAAGTCCTCGGGGGCCCTCTCCTCTGCCACAGTCTCTGCTTCCACTGTGGTTTCTAGAACCACATCCAGCTTTGGTTCCTCTGAGGGTTCGGGCTCCGTGGGCGGCAGGGGAGATACCTGGTCGGGAGGCAGTGCTGGCTGTCCCTCAGCCACCGATGTGCAGACGTCCCCACCACTGACCACCACGGGGGCCACCGGAGGGTTCTCTTCTGGAGGAGTGGGGCTCCCTTCCACAGGCTCCGTTTCCACATCTGAAGTGTCTTTAGCCTGGAGAGGGAGCTCTGGCAGCGAGAAGGGACCCAGGTCCAGGTCATCCTCGGGGCTGGCAAAGGCATCGTGCCAGGGCACGGGCTCCACCTGGCCCAGGGTGGACAGGCTGTGACTGCTGTCGAGGAAGCTGCTTTCTAGGGGCCCCAGAGCCTCCACCTGGGTGACAGTGGTGACACACGTGGGCTCGGGCGCGGCGTCAAGAGACGCGTCTGGAAGCGACTTGCAGTTGCTGAAGAAGGACTCCAGCCTGGCAGGAGCGGCGTAAGGAGCAGCTCCTTCCGTGGCAGGGATGGTGACCGCAATCGCCCCCACCCCATCATCTTTGACTTCCTCCAGGCTGGACTCGGCAGCCGGCACAGGGTAGGAGACAGGGGAGATGGGGTACGAGGGCTCTGCGGCGCTGAAGGGCCCCGGGGCGGTGGCGTGGAGAGACTCTGTGGGGCAGAAGTGTTTCGGGGACTCTGGGAACCTCTGTGGTGACTTCAGCAGGAGGTCGGAGCCCACAGGCCAGCTGACGGGGTTCTCGGAGGCACTGGCGATCAGGGTAGAGGAAAGGGCCTGCTCGGGGGCAGGGTGGGCCCACTCGACAGGCTCCTCTGTGATGACGGCGCTGAAGGGGCCCTCATCTAGGGGCTCTAGGTAGTTGGGCTCTGGGGGGATGATGGCAGCCGTGGCCTGCTGGTCCTCTGTGGCATCCAGAGGAAGGCCCAGGTCTGGGGGCAGGGCTCCTTCCATGGCTGGGGCCAACAGCTCGCCTCTGGGGGAAGGGGAGGACTTTGCTGGTAAGCTGGAGAACACGACCTCTGGGGAGGGAGTGGTGCCCACGGCTGCTGGGGGGCAGTGCAGAGAGTCCACCTTGGGGGAGGGGATCCCATAGTCTGGAGAGTAGTAGCCCGGGGACAGGCAGGCAAACTTCTCTGTAGGGACGGGTGGCAGAGGGGCCTTGTCTTCCAGCAAGTGCTGGACTGGGGAATCAAAACTAGAGGCTGCGGGGACACTCTGCTGCCTGAACAGCTTGTCCCCAACGCTGAACTCCTCCTCGGGCGTCCTCCTGATATCCACGGAGACCGAGCGATACAGGTTTGTGGACACAGGCCTTGTGGGCGTCTGGCCCGGGTTTTCTGAAACCCCACTGGAGGCCACAGAGAACCTGTCAAAAAAGGGTGGGGAGCAGGCGCTGGTGGACGTGGTGGAGACAGGCATAGAGTGCTGGGAGTCAGCACAGTCGAACACCAGGTCAGGGTAGTCGTCAGCACTGCAGGACGGGGTCCTGGGTGTGTGCATCACCTCCTCATAGCTGGGGCAGGACACCACTGAGGTGGGGGTGGGCACTCCCGTGGGCCGGCTCTGCTCAGGCCGGGGGGAGGCCGGCAAGACCTCCTTCAGAGGCGGCCCCGCCAACCAGTCTTTGGACTCCCCACCGGGCCCTGGAGGTGGCTTATTTTCAGTGGTGGGTGGCGCGGGAGTTGAGTCCTTAAGCTTCTTCTCTTTGAAGGGAGGGTCCAGCCCCAGAGGTTTCTTGGGAGGAAGGTCCAGGCTTTTCTTTCGCCCGTCGTCCACGGACTTCGTTTTCTCCCTGAGCTTGGGATCTCCAGACCGGTGCCTCATCTTCTCCATCTGCTTCATGCGCTCCTTGTGCCGCTTGTGGCGCTCCTCGATCTCCAGGTCCTTCTGGGACAGCATCCTCTCGAAGCTGGTCATCATCAGGTCACCGTCTCCCAGGAGCTTTTCCCGGGGCCTGGCGTCCTTCTTCAGGTCTCGGGACGGTGGCAGCTTGTCGTTCCCGTTGCTGATCTTGGCGGGCTCGCCCTTCTCTCTCTCGGCATTCTCCTTGAATTTCTCCCTCACTTTGGCTTCGCCGAGCTTCAGGCTCTCGTCCCTGGGCTTCTCCTTGAAGGCGCTTGGAGGGTTGTCCCTGTCTCGGGCTGCGAGCCTTGGCTCGTCCTTGTGGTGCCGCAGGAAGCCGTCTGTGTGCTTGTCCCTGTGCTTCTCCTTCTCCTCTCTCCACCTCTCCCGGTGCTTCTCTCTCCTCTTCTTCTCCCTCAGGATGCTGAGGGCACTAGACCCGTAGGGCTTTAGTTCCTTTTCTATTTTCTTGGGAGGTTCTCTTTCAGAATCATTTCTCTCTCTCTTTTCCGCTGGGAACAACTCCATGGTCTTATCCAGCTCGTCCTCAACATCGGCCTTGGTGGCGTAGGCGATCCCGTAGGCCTCCCCATCCAGAAAGTCCTTCTCGTACTGGCTGGAGTCCTTCCTGCCGCCGCCGCTGTCCTTGTAGTCGTCGCTCTTCTCTTTCTTTTCAGCCTTGTCCTTCTTGGCTCTCTCCCGGTCGTGGCTTTTCTTGGAGGAGGAGGAAGAGGAGTGCCGGTGCCTCTCTTTTTCCCTCAGCTTCTCTGCGAGACAGGAGCTCTCCCTGGCCTTGTCCTCTGGCGGCTCTGAGAAGGACACCTCTAGGAGGGTGCTCAGGCCGGGCTCCGGGCCTCGGTCTGTGAAGCTGTCGGACGAGACCTCGCTGATCTTGTCATTGGAATCTTCCCGGTACTCGTGCAGAGCTTCCTCCTCCAGCTTTTCCAGCAGGCTCTTCTCCAGCTCAGCACCCCGGGAAGCCTTCCGCTCCTTGCAGTGCTCCTTCTCTGGCCGCTCCTTGTGCTTGCCCTTGGCCTTGTCTTCCGCGGAGTGCTTCCTCTCCACTTTCTCGGGGGGCTTCTGCTTGCTTCTCTTCTCTTGGGTGGAGTCGACCAGAGCCCTGTCTTTCCTGTCCTTGTACTTTTCTGCACACTCTTTGTCCTTCTTCTCTTTGTGCTTCTCAAAGGCCTTTTCCTTCTTGTCTTTGCCCCCCTCGGCAGCCCCTCTGTCCTTCCTCTTCTCTTTGGCCTCCTTGTCTCTGGGTTTCTCTGGGTGCTGCCGGTCAGAGGAGGGCTTCCGGTGCCTGTCCGAGGGGTGCGGCTCTCTCCCGTCTTCCTTTTCCTGGAGGCTGTCTGCCCGCTGCATGTCGCAGGCCTCCCCGACCTTGAACCCGCTGGCCAGGTACTCGTCTTTGTCATCCTCGCTTTCGTCTGTGAATATGTCTGCGATGTACCAGCTCTTTTCTTTCCCCTTCTTTTCGTCTTTTTTTTCAGAGAAGTCTTCTGAGATGATGCCAGGGAACGTCTTGTCTTTCTTCTCTCTGGCTTGGTCAAGAGACGCTTTCCTGTCTTTGTCTTTGCTGTGCAGGTCTTTATGCTTTTCCTTGCAATCCTTCTTCTCTTTAAAGCATTTATCAAATTCCTTGTCCTTCTGGCATTTCTCCAGGAGGGATTTCTCGCTTTTGTCTCTGTCGCTGCACTTGTCTTTGCACTTCTCTGACCTCATCCTCTCCTTCCTCTCCTTCTCGCGCGCCGCGTGGTGCCGCTCCCAGGGCTCCAGGCTCTTGGCCAGGTCCCAGTCCGCCTTGTCCTTGAAGGTGTTCTCGCAGCCACCCTCCTTCAGGTCATCCCTGTGCACCTCCTCGGGCCTCCCGCGGGCGTCCTTCCGCTCCCTGGCCCCCTCCACAGCGTCTCTCCGGTCCCTCCCCCCTTCGGTGGACTCTCGCCTCTTCTTGTCTTTTTCAGAGAGATAGCCAGGGAGGCTTTTATGCTTCTCCATTTGGTCTCGCCTCTTCTCAGAGTTCTTGTCTAAATAGTCCCGGTCCTTCTTTCGGAAGAAAGAGTCTCTAAAGTCTCGCTTTTCCCGGGCTTTGTTATCCCGCTTCTTCTCCTTGCTGTCTTCTTTCACTGTTTCCAAGATCAGTTTGGCCACAGAATCGCTCTTAATGTCCCTGTAGTCTGTCACTGGGGAGTCCCAGCTGTCCTCCCCTTTGAAATCAAAGGAGGAGTCAGATAGGTCAGAAAACCACCTATCTTGCTGATCGTCAGAAAGGCTGAACTTGGTGTCCTCATTGTCCAGAAACTGACTTTTGTTACAATAGTCATCAAACGCACTGTCTTCCCTATAAACCTTCTCCTTCCTGAGCTTCTCTTTATCATCTCTGAAAGTTTTCTCCTTCTCCTTAGAGGTCTTATCTTCTTTTGGGTCGTTCTTCTTCTCAAGCTTGGAGGGCCGGTCTCTGGACTTTTTCTTCCTCTCCTCTTTGTACAGCCTCAATTTCTCCTCTTTGGGCGACTTCTCCTTCATGGATTTCTCCCTTTCTGCTTTCATGACCCGGTCTTTCTCTTCCCGGAAAGGTCGGCCCATGTCTTTGTTCATGTCTTTTATCCTCTTCAATGACTTCTCGTCTTTGGAGACCTTAAGGATCTCATCTTTAAAGAGCCATTCTTTTTCTTCTGACTTCATCTTGCCGAGTTTCTCTTCTTTCTTAAAGTGGTCTCTGTCGTGCTTTAATACTTTCAGCTTACTTTCGGCGGATATGTCGTTATCTAAGAGGATGGCCTTATCTGACTTCTGCTTGGAGTCCTCGTATTCATACGTGAAGCTCTTCAACTTTAGTTCCTGGCTGACAGAACACTGGCCCTTCTCCTTGTTTTTGTGTTTGTGTTTGGTCTTGTGTTTTTTGACGATCTTGCCCTCCTTGTCCAGCTTGGGGACGGCGCCGTCCGTGCTGGGATGGAAGGTGCTCCTCTTTTCGGGTGGCGCGTTCTGCAGCCCGGCCCGCTTGCGGTGCTCCTGCTTCCTCCTGGCGGGCTTCAGCGACTCTACACTGGAGCCATCGGAAGAGGAGTCGGACTCGCTGGTCAGGCCCGTCCTCGAGGAGTCTGACAGAGAGCTTACCTCGGACCAGGCTGGGGAGGAGACGGCTTTCCAATTGTCCGTGCGCCAGTGCTTGGCATGCTGGTCGGTGTGGTTGGTGCTATGCTTCTGGGCTGCAGCGCTACCGTGGGATGAGGTGGAGGAGGCAGACAGTGAGCTGAACAGGGAAGGGTCCTTCAGCACAAGTGGGGACCCCTTGAGGCAGCCAGAGCTCCCCACAGAGTCCCCGTCGTCTTCGTCACTCTCCGAGGACTCGCTCTCTGACTCAGAGGAACAGAACTTATCATTCCTTTTTCCAAACCGAACTTCCTTGCCTCTTGCTTCTTTCTTTCTCTTCTTTTTCATTTTATTTTTGTCCTTCTGCTGCCTGGAATTAGAAGGCTCCCGTGCCTTACTACTGGGCAGTATCGTGTGTGCCGAGAGTCTCAGCTTCTCTCCTGCCCCCAAAGAGACACTCAAGTCCTCCTCGTCTGATGTGTCTGACAAGATGCGATGGGCCGCTTTCTTTGGTGCAATCGTGTTATTTTTAGTGTAACTCTTTACCTCCATTTTGGGTATTGAAATGAAGCTGTTGGACTTGGTTTCTTTCCTGTAATCCTTCTTTAGCAGGTGCTTGTCATCTACAGGAGGAACCCTGTCCTGCTCGTCATCCTCATCGAATTCATACTCGTCCTTGACGGGAGTTACAGTTTTCTGTGGCTCTGGATTCTTAGCCTTGAGCTTCAGGCCTTTCTCAAATTCAGAGTCTGTGTTATTGCCATCAACTGAGCTAGAAGGTGCGAAGGACGGGGCATCTTCCTCTTCGGAGCTCTCTGTTGGGACAGGAAGGGACATGTCAGGTGGGCTCAGAACTACTCCCCTAGAAGGGGATGGGGAAGCTCTGCAGCTGCAGTGGTGAGTCAAGGCCTCCCCAAAGGCGCGGTCACCCAGGAGGGGAGGGCTGGCCGGAGGCTAGCCACGGCAGAAGGGGCCCAGAGAGGTCTGCTCAGAGACGGGGCTGGCATCTCAGCAAAGACTGCAGGCTTCTTGACAGCGAGGCCCCAGGCAGGGCTCCTGCAGTCCGGAAGTTCCTGAAGGCGCCAGACACCCGAGGAGGCTTGGAGACCCTGTGTGGCAATCTGCAGGGAAACACCACGTGCAGACACTGCAGGGCTGCCCGGTGGCTGCAGGGAAGACCCCCCCGTGGCCCGGTGCGTGCTTACCAGTAGAGCTCTCCTCGCTGGACATGTATGTGCCTTTGCCTAGCAGCAGATTCACCATCGTCGGGGAGCTGGCTACTTTCAGCGGCGTCTCCCCTTTCCTGTTGCTCTGCTGAGGGTTTCCTCCATACCGCAACAACAGCTTTACCACCTGTGGAACATTAATGAGCGCGTTAGGGAACGGTCTGAGAACCATGACATTCTGCTGATGATCCCCGCTGCAAGAACCCTGGGCGCTTAACCCCAGAACAGCCCCTCGAGGCCGTGTGCATGGGGGTGGCCCGCACAGCCACTGCTGGCAGGGTCTCAGGGTGCTCCCAGGGAAGCCGTCCTCTTCGGCTGAGGATGCGGCAGGGTCTCCGCCTCTCCAGGACTGTGCTCCAGAAGCGCCACGCCTCCTCCTCCTGTCTCCACTTTTCCTTCGTGGAGTGTGCACCACTTCCCAGGAATTTTCTCACGAAGGCTCCCCCTCCCACTGACAGTGAGCTCGACAGCAGTTCAGAGTCCCATGAGTGGTTGTGCAGGGTTCTGGGTAATGGGGGCACAGAATAGAGGAAACAAAGACCAAGTTTCTGCAAGCTGGTTTATTTATTTTCACTTACATTAGAAAATAAGGTAACCTCTTCCTCGCGTGATTTTACATGCTTAAGGATGGTTACATGAGTGACAGAAACATTGCAGGTGACATTTCAACAGCTCTGTTCAGTCGTTTATAGTCAGCAATGTGCTGGACTCAAGGAAAAGCATTAGCTCTGTCCTCCACTTCAGTGCAGTCTGAGGTAGCGCTGACTGTCTGCAGGCGCTCAGTGTTCCGCTCTGTACTGTGTCATCAGTGCAGTTTTGTGTGTGTGGGGTTTGTGCCGCTGATATGACAGGTCGCCACAACCCTGTCCTGCAACCCTAGAGGAACCAGGTCCACTGCCTTGGCTAATGCCAAGGTGCTGACACAGTGGTTCCTTCCCTTTCTTCATCATGTGCTGCTGGTGGAACTGGCTCATGGCAAGGGAGGACAACGTCCTCGTTCCCTGCTGGTAGAGGCCACCATCGTCCTTGGCCTGCGGCCCTTCCCCTAACGCCAGCAACCCAGGCCCAAGCCCCACTTAGCCTCCAGGCTCTCCTGCCTCTTCTACCTCCCGGAGGCCGAGCTACCTTCCCAGACCGCCCTGCCACGGGAGCTATTACCCTGCCTACTTTGCTCTTTCTACTACCTCTGTTTTTTTTTTTCATAATAAAAATGTAGACCTGATAGTGACAGAAGTGAAGAGATGCAAATGGTGGCCTCCCCTTCCAGTTCTGCTGTCTGCCAGCTCACAGCCAACCCATGTCACTCATACCTGCCACTTCACAGGTAGTTTTAGCAAATCTCACACACTGAGTAAACCTTTTCATGACATTTCTCTAGAAGGGCCCTTAAACAAACCCACAAAGTCCAACGTGGTGGCACACACCTGTCGTCCTACTACTTGGGAGGCTGAGACAGGAGGATTGCATGTTTGTAGTCAGCCTCAGCCACTTAGAGCGAGGGATGTAGCTCAGGTAGAATGTCCCTGAGTTCAAGCCCGATACCACAAAATAAAATAAAAAAGCCAACAAAGCAAACCATAATGCCATTATCTCACCTAAAAATGCAATGGCAATTCTTTAACAGCAAATATGTCATCAGCGTCAGATTTCCCAGCTGCCTCAGACATCTTTTTAATTCAGAGCTCCTTCTCTGTGGCCGCCCCTTCCCACAGTGACTCCCTGTTCCCTGCTGAGCTTGGTCAAGACTCTAGATGTTACAGGTTCCTGGCACCTTCCAAAACTGGCCAGGCAAGGGCCGCTGCTCAGGAGCACTATGGTGCGATGTAACTGTCCTCACCACACCGGGACAGTGCTGCCTGTGGCCAAGGCTCAAGGGTGTTCTAGTAATGATGTCAACAAGACCCTCGAACCTCTGAACCCCGACTCAACTAAGCAGGAAGAAGCATGTCCTGACACCCTAAGTGTATCTTGCCTCTGAACTGGAGGCTGCCCCTTCTCCAAGAGGCTGCACCTGGGCTGGTCACGCTGTCTAGTGCCAACTCCACCATCCTGTGTGCTGGCTACAGCTCCCAGCAGCGCAGCATTCTACACTCTGGATTTGCCTTCCAGGTTGAGCAGTGCCACTACAGTAAGAAGGGCCAGCATCGACCCATGATGCCTCCCTTCCTCCTGGGTGTAACTGTTCACCTGGTAAATCCAGCCCAGACCACATGGCTGGAGGGGGACCCTTTGTGCGTGCTACAGGCGGTGCTCCTCATCAGAACTGTGAGAGGCTCTCCAGGGGCTGGCCCAGGGCAAAGAAGCTGGGGGCAGACAGGACTGCCAGGCTTTTGAGCCAGAGTGGAGTGTGTGTGCGCGCGTGTGTGTGTGTGTGTGTGTGTGTGTGTGTGTGACAAAAGTTCACTTCTCGGTACCCAGAAACCTGAAAGTTCAGCTAGGACAGAGCAGTCGTGTGGGGGCGTGGGGAGATGCCAACCTTGTAGTGCCCGTTGTTGGCAGCATCGTGCAAAGGCGTGTCATCATCCAGGCCCTTGGTGTTCACCTCTGCACCTGCGGCCAGCAGCTGCTTGGCGACATCGTAGTAGCCCCGGTTACACGCCTCGTGCAGTGCTGTCCAGCCTGGAAATAGACACTCAGGACATGTATTATTTAATCCTCAACCCTCGCACTCCCGTCTCTGAGGATGTGCTAAATGACAAGGGACAAGGTGGGGATGAGGCACCCTGTACTAGGGAGCAGGTTACAGTCAAGCCCTACGTTTTGTTCTCTGTGGCACCTTATGTGCACATCGAGCTTGCTAACCCTGCAGATCAAAAACCTGTAGCCTACAGGGGCAGAAAATCTGTAAACACAGTGTAATGAGGCCTCCACCATTCTCATTAAACAACACACAGGGGGAAAACCTCCCATTTTGAAAGCAGGGAAACGGAGTCTGTTCTAGAGGACCCTGGGCTTGGGCCTGGAGGGGAGGCCTCCCCAGCAGGCAGCTTCCACTGGGAAGCTGAACCCACCACCAGGCAGCAGGACACACACACACACACACACACACACACACACTAGTGTGCAGGCGGGACACGCCCCACAGAGAGATGCCAGTGAGGAAAACTGCTTTCAAACAAGGCCTATCAGCCTGGGCCACTTGGCGAGAACCTGTTTCAAAATAAAAGATAAAAAGCGCTGGGCATGTGGCTCAGTGGAGAGAGCCCTGGATGCAAATGGTGTAATCTATGCAAAAAGGCAGCACTAGATATTAATCTTGGAGACATTAAAGCAAACAGAGGCCGGCCCCAAACCTGGACCAGATTAGGGGAGGCACCTCCACTTTTTTTTTTTTCTGGGGCGGGGTGGGGGGATAGGCGAAGACGCTAGGGGCATTCTACTTCTGAGCTATACTACAAGCCCTTTTTAATTTCGAAAAAAGGTCTTATGAAGTTGCTGAGATTGGTCTTGAACCTGTGATCCTCCTGTCTTTCCAAGTACTGGGAATACAGGTGTTTGCCACCATACCTAGTTTCTATTTCTATCTTTACTTAAAAAAGTGACAGTCAGCCGGGCGTGGTGGCGCATGCTTGTAATCCCAGCATTCGGGAGACTGAGACTGGAGGATCCGGGTTCGCGGCCAGCCTCAGCTACCTAGTGAGGCACTCCGCAACTTAGTGAGACCTGGTTTCAAAATAAAGAATAAAAACTAGGGCTGGGGGTATAGCTTGGAGGTAGAATGCCCCTGAGTTCAATCCCCAGTACCGCAAAAAAAAAAAAAAAGTGACAGTCAACTGGACTGATATGTGGAGGCACACATCTGTAATCCTAGTACTGCGACAAGAAGATGACAGGTTCGTGGCCAACCTCAGCAACTTAGCGAAAGACTGTTTCCAAATAAAAAAACAGTGCTTGGAATGTAGCTCGGAGGTAGAATGCCCTGTGTTTAATCCCTAGTACCCCCAAAATAAAAAACAAAAAATAAACAAAAAAACTTGCTCTGCCTCTCAGGCAAGCCTGTGGCCCAAATGAATGAGCGGTATGAGATAAGGGGGTGTCTTTGGTGCCCCTAACTGGACTCTGGGCCCAAGTGTTCAGCCACAGCACAGAGGCGCCCTCTGCTGGGGCCACATGGCTACTTCCTAAGCACACCAGTGGCAAGACTTCCAGGGTCCTGGACTGCAGTTGGCATATATAGCAGTAGAGCAACTACTTAAAAGTTCCCCATTCTTAAAAATGGCAAAAACCAAGACAACCATTCTACTTGAATACTTCCAGAGACACCGATTCCTCCTGAGCAAACTGTACTGTTGTGGGTGAGGAGTCAGCACCTGGGGCCCCCTCCCACACCCGCCAGGGCTGGAGCACCGCGCAGCTGGCACAGCGCAGGGAGCACTCACCAGCGAAGTCCTTGACGTTGACATCCGCCCCCTCGCTGATGAGCTCCTTGATGCGCCGGGCGTCACCCCGGATGGCGGCTCGGTGCAGGCGGGTCTCTCCTCGCTCGTTTCTCTTGTTCACTTTATCTTTGGTTTTTGAGGCAGAGTTGGGCGTCCCCTTCTGACACACTGTAGACTGGGAGGGGTGCTTTGGTGTTGTGTCTACTGTAGGCCAAGGAGGGGACAAGTGGGGATTACTGGAGATGGCGCTGGTTCATGGAAACCCTGAGAACTTGGCATTTTCATGATGTGGAGGGGATATGCATGGGACTCCCCACCGAGAAGAGCCAGTACCCAGGCCCAAGGCCCACCTGCTGCCCGGGGCTCACCTGGGCTGTTTGCAGACTCCTCTGCTGTCATCTGCATGAGGAGAGCCACCTGTTGGCGCTCAGAGAGGGGGTAGCCAGCTCGGATCCCAGACAGCCCCATGCCGAACAGCAGCCCGGACTTGCGGGCAACGGGCTCCTTCTTGATCCTCTTCCGTTCAGGACCCTGTTTCTCTGTGCGGTGGTGAGGAGAGAGGGAGGGGAAACTTCATGCCGAGCCCCCAGAACCAGGTCCTTCCCCAGTGTTCCGGAGCCCGCATTCCACCCTACAACTCACAGAGCAACAAGGAAGGCCTGGGTGGGGAAGGGCAGTGCTGGGAGCATTGGCGCCACCCGCCTCGGGAGCAGTAGCCGCAGGAGACAGTCTAACACCTTGCTGTCAGCCAGTCGGGCCACCAACCACTCGCTCACTGCAGGTGCCTCTCCTGAGCCTCCCAGACTACGTGCCACACACGGAATGCAGCAGGATGGCTTAGCACTGCTGACTGCACGGGACAGGTCTCTTAAATTAACACGCGTGTCTGCAATTAAACTTTCCCAGCCCTCCTCCAAACAAAGAGTGCAGATATAAAGTGGCAGACACAGTTTAAAAATACATAAATAAAGGCCAACTTGTCAGTACTGTACCTTTCTTCTTGCTTCTAGGAACCTCCATTTCATGCCATGGTGCTTCGAGGAGCGTACCAGCCTTGCAGTACCACAACATGGACTGAGCTGGAGGCATCTAAAGGCATCAACACAGAGCACTAACAAGATACGATGCAACAGCTGGGCTGTTTCCATCTTAGCCTCTCCTAACGAGCGAGTCCTGGACGCCTCTGACCCATGACAAGACACCCTGATGACCTCTATCACAAAGACTGCTGCTTCTCTTAACAGAGGTGGGGCGGGAGGAGAAGACACCCAAACTCCACGCCTCGCTCGGGAGCGTGAAAGCTCGCTTTCTTCCTTGCCCAGCAGCTGCTCCCCCATGATGGAGATCAGGAGAGAGAGCCTGGCTTCTCTTCAACACCCTGATGTGCTGGTGAATCCGTTACATGGGCCAAGATGATTCAGGAGTTTCTTAGGTTGGGGGGTGCAAGCTGCAGCAGCAAGGCTTTGCTGGGGGCCTGACATAGGGGGGAGTGCCACTATGGGAGAAGGGCCGAAGCCCCCCCTTCCTTTCCATCCCACACATCCAAGAGGTCCTCTCTGGCGTCATGGGAGACTGGGTCTTCGGCTGGCGTGCCTGCTCAGCTCTGCACAGTGCGCCCTCCCCCCTCAGCCACGCCCACCGCGTGCTCTTATCAAGAACTTTCTGCTCAGTGACTGCTAGTTCTTTAGGAAGTATCTTGGACTGTGTTTCTGAAAACTACATTTACAACTTGTTGACAAGAGCATATGCGACGAAGTCTGTAGGCAGTAACCTACTCAGTGACATCTACCCATTTCACAACTCAGGGCAAAACTCCCCTACATACTGTAGGCCAACAATGCAAAAATCTGAGAAAGAAAATTCCAGAAAGAAACCGAATTCTGGCAATGGCCGCACGGTGCAGAGGGAGGCAGCTTCATCCCCAGCAGCCACAACTTGGGGCCAGGCGACCAAGCCAAGGTGTTCCACACGCTCTCGTGGTACACACACTCTGCACCCTCCTGATCTCGCCACACTGACCTGCTGGCCGTGGTGACACCTCCTGTGACTATGTCCAGGCAATGGCAGAGGGCAGGTTAGGGGCACCCGACACACCTCCACCTCCCTTCAGGAAAGAGAATGGAGTCGGCCAAGTGCTTGTGTCCCAGGGCCTCCGATCCCCACGGACCACCCTGTCTCCCAGAGGAGGGGCAGCACATGTATGCAGCCACAGGTCTGCCCAGAACCTGCAAGAGACGCCAACCTCTGCACAGCCTCGGACCACTGACCACATGGACCAGCTTCAGAGAACGGCGACGTGACCCCGGGCAGTGGGATGACATCTGGGAGACAAGAAGCCTCCACAGGCTGAGCTAACCCTGACTGCAGGTGAGCTGTGTGTGGTAACGTCAACTCCAGGAGCCAACAGCAGGGTCGGCTGGCTCCCTCCTTGCTGCATGTGAGCGGGAGCGCTGGTCAGCGTGTTCTCACACCCCGTACAGGTGATGTTAGGTGTGTGTACATATGTAGGACTGGAGACTGAACCAAGGGGCATTCTATCACTGAGCTACAACCCCTATTTGAAACAGGGCCTCACCAAGTTATCACATGTTGGCCTCAATCTCGCAATCTGCCTGTCTCAACCTCCCAAGTACTGGGATTATAGACATGTGCCACCATACCTGGCAGCACAGGTGGTTTTCTTTCTTTCTTTTCAACCCCAGCCCTATTTCATTTGTGAAATAGGGTCTAAGTTGCTGAGGCTGGCTTCGAATCTGCAATCCTCTTGTCTCAGCCTTCCTCAGCAACTTAGTGAGGCCCTGTCAATATAAAAAATAAAATATGGCCGGGCGTGGTGGCGGACGCTTGTAATCCCATCATTCAGGAGGCTGAGTCCGGAGGATCCGGGTTCGCGGCCAGCCTCAGCTACCTAGTGAGGCCCTCTGCATCCTAGTGAGACCTGGTTTCAAAATAAAGAATAAAAAATAGGGCTGGGGGTATAGCTCGGAGGTAGAATGCCCCTGAGTTCAATCCCCAGTACCGCAAAAAAAAAAAAAAAATGGCTGGGGATGTAGCTCAGAGGGGATGTATCCCCAGTACCAGTGCAAGTGCACCACAGGACAGGCGACTCCAGGCAGAGGCGTCTTCAAGAGCAGGGACACAGTGAGGTTGGAGTGTGCCCTGTACTTCCCCGAGGGCAGCGAACCTGCCAGCTCTGCAGTGGCTGCTGCCCCAGGTGCATCAGTTGGGTACAGATGGTGGGACAGGAGGTGGGCGCCAGGGACAGCGGCTGCCCCTCTCTGCAGCCCACTGGCTGCCGGCCTGCTCTGGGCTTCTGCTCTCACTGAGTTTCAGTGAGGACGGACTGAGCTGGCATCTGTGCGCGGGCAGGAGAGATCTCTGCTGCTCCCAGCGATGCTGAGGGCTGCAACACCTGGCCGGGCACCTCCAGCACGCTCCACCCTGGACACAGGTTCCTACAAAGCTCTCGCTGACCTTCAACAAGGGGTTGACTTGTCCTGACAGAAAGAAAACCCAATCTGAAATTTGATCTCTAAAAGGCCAGCTCTCCACTGTAGCTTTCTCTAAGTAGCTGCAACAACCAGCATCTGCAAGGCCAATGCAAGCCTCTCGCGCCGCCCCCAGCTTCGGAGCAGGTGTGTCTGCCCGACTGAGATGCTACCCATCAGAGGGGCCTCTGGGGTGAAGGGCAGGTACCATGGAAGACCCCCAGTGACCACAGCCTGTAGCTCAGACCATGCCCAGTATGGGCATGTTCACGAGAAGCCGTGAGCCAGAGGCCCGGCTCCCACAGGGGACACAGGCCGCCGGTATCCCCACTGCGCCCTCTCTCCTGTTCTCACACCTCATAGCTGACCTGGAGCTGTATGCCCAGGTGAGGAAGACCCCTCCCAGCTGTCTCCCGTTAGTGAGGGAAGCATGTGGGGAGTAGGAGTCACCTGAGCCTGCTAGGGACAACTGGCAAGTTCCTTTGATGTTTTCCTAATTTTCCGTTATCTAAATGGAAAAGTAAAATTTATATGAATTCAAAGTGTCATCTGCCAAGTTGCAAAGTGGAAAACGGGCAGGTCTGGGAGCACGTTTGCACCAGAGCATAGAACAGTACCTGGGGCCATGGGTGTGCCTTTAGGGGAGGCAGGGATGCCCAGGGGACCCAAGAGCCCTCTTCAAGCTGTGATCTGCAGGCTATGACTGCTTTGTGTGGAGCCCAGAGACAGAGGGTGGGGGGTGGGGACTGGTCCCCAGCAATCCCACCACTCCGGTCAGCTCTGGCAGTTCTCTTGGGCCGACACGAGCCAGGTGGCTCCCTCCTGTCTTTGAGAAAAAAGTGCCTGTCCTCCACAGGCTTCCTGCCGGGCCTGGTCTTGCAGACAGCCACCCTGCCCTCCGCCTGTGGCTGTACCCCTGACCCCTTCCTCCCCCAAGGCCTGGAGTGCACTTGCTGTCATTGCACCACTGGGGAAAAGATGTTCCCCAGACCCAGCCTGCTGGCAGCAAGGACACTGGGTGAGCCTCCCTGGGGAGGGAATGGCAGTAGCATCCAGCTCCACGTGCGAGACGCCACCTCCCAGTGCTAGGCTGGCCGGGGCCTGGTACCCGGGCAGGAGCAGCGTATCTCTACTAGCTACTGGTGACCTCTCCTCAGTCCTCATATCTGTGTTTGTGTTCTTCCTTGGACTCATCCGTCATGAAATCTGGGAAGTTTTCCATCACTATCTCTTCTGGAGCTCTGATCAGATCCTGCTAAACCTCATTCTTTCCTCACACCTCTTCCCCTGTCTCCTCCTATAAAGCTTCCAGTTCACTAATTACTATATTGTACCTAACTAGCTATATAGTCTGGTCACTGAGGGACTGAACCCAGGGGCATTCTACCTCTGAGCTACACTCCCAATCCCATTTTATTTTATAAAGTTGGAAACAGTCTTGAATTGCTTTGAACCTGTGATTCTCCTGTCTCGGCCTCCCAACTACTGGGATTACAGGAATGTATCCTCATCTCTGGCTGAGGGGTTCGTTTGTTTTTTGGTACTAGGGACTGAACTAGGGACATACTACTGTCTCAAAAAAGAAAAGAAACGCTGTCTGAATAAATTACTGAGGCTGGCTTCAAACCTATGATCCTCCTGTCTCAGCCTCCCAAGGACTGGGATTACAGGCATGTGTCACCACAACTGGCTAACTATGACTTTTTTTTCTTCTTCTTTTTTTTTTTTTGGCGGTACTGGGGATGGAACTCAGGGGCATTCTACCTCCAAACTATACCCCCAGCCCTATTTTTTATTCTTTATTTTGAAACAGGGTCTCACTATATAGCTGAGGCTGGCCTCGAACCAAATGCTGGGATTACAAGCGTGCGCCACCACGCCCAGTTACTTTTATTCTTTTTTTAATGTGGTACTGTGGACTGAACCCAGGGGCATTTCCCCTCCAAGTCCCCCAGTCCTATTTTATTTTTATTTTTGAAACCGAGGCTGGGTAGACTGATGAGAGGTTCAGTATTTGCTGGCTCTTCTTGAACCTGTGATCTTTCCATCTCAGCCTTCCAAGTACTGGGATTACAGGAGTGTGCCACCACACCTGGCTGACCGTGACCTTTTTGACAATTTTACTTCTTGCTCCTGCCTTGTCCTCTCTCTCGTGCATTCGACTGGCTTTTCATACTCAATCATTCCAGGGTGTCAGCTCAGGCTGTCATTTTCCTTGCTGTCTGTACATATGTCCAGCCACTATCCCTGTCTGTGCTCTGGCACCTGGGAAGCCAATGAAGACATCTTTGTCGAGGGAGGATCTACTTTGGCTCTGGACGGGTTTGGGTCAGCACACACATGAAGAAGCAAAACTCCAAATGACAGCTCAACTAGAGGCTGGCAGGACGGGGTAGAAGCCTCTCTTCCCTGTCCCGCACCCGTCAGAGAGACTTGACGGCTTTTGCTGGGAACCGTGCCTACACCGACAGGCTAGTGTGGCTCAGCCATGAGGACTTCTTGCAGAGACAAGCCTGCCTGTGGCATCTGGGCCCAGGGCCTCAGACCCTTAAGGCCTGGGTCCAGGACAGAAAATCTCTTAGTTTTGGGGGCTGAGTGTTCTGCTAAGGTGTGTGCAGCACCTTAGCTCATTTCAAAGCATGTGCAACATTTAGCATCTCTAACTCTAGGCCTTTCCAGTGAGAGAGAGAGAGACAGACAGACAGACAGATAAACAGACAGAAACCCAGGGATGTTCTATATCCAAGCTATACTCTCAGTCCTTTTAGTTTTTGTTTTGCAATAGGTTCTTGTTAGGTTGCTGAATCTTGCTAATTTGCTAAGGCTGGCCTTGAACCTGCAATCCTGTCTCAGCCGGCTAAGTACTGGGATTGCAGGTGTGTGCCACCATGCCCAGCTCAGAGAATGCTTTGGATACATCATCCACAATACTGCTATAACAGGAACATCTGTTACTCCTGTGTGCCACCACAGCATTCGGGGGTGCCAGTATATTTTTGATTCTTCTCTGTAGAAGAGCATTTTCATGGTGATGTTTTGAAATGACAGGAAGCTCCTCGCACACTTCAGTTAATATCTGGTCAGTGAATGGTTTCTCTTTTATCTGGCCTCAAAAAAACTTTTTTTTTTTTTTTTGCAGTGTTGGGGTTTGAAATGACGGGCATTCTACCTCCAAGCTACAACCTGTCCTATTTGTCCTATTTTTTATTCTTTATTTTGAAACAGGGCCTCACTAAGTAGCTGAGGCTGGCCAAGAACCCAGATCCTCCGTCTCAACCTCCCAAGTACTGGGATCACAAGCATGTGCCACCACGCCTGGCTTGGCCTCAAAATTTAAACATATGTCCCGTGCCAAATATTTGGCCTAGTCCTGATGTTCAGTCATGAAGTGCAGTACTTCTGACTATGGAGACTCAACTATAGACAACCACACAGCAGAATATTAGTTGCAAAGGGACTGTCACTGTCTCTAAGCCCTGGGCTCCAACTGCAGTGCAGCCAGGGTCCAACAGAGCCAAGTCCTCAGCCCAGCCTGCACTGCCATCTCA